>ARYC01000620.1:0-27889 GCA_000711775.1 Oxytricha trifallax | reverse complement strand
AGTTTAAACACTAAATCTATATACTCTTCATCATAAATAGACCCCAAAAGCTTGATATTTTTGTCTCTCATTTAATAATAACCCCAACCCCTAACAAATTCCCTACAAATCAAAGCACTTATAAACCTCATTAAGGGGTTTTGGGGTTTTGAATATTTTATAAACTGATTGATATAATTTTCATTGAAGTAGTCATAAATCCATGAATTCCCTCCATCTTTGAGTCCTAAATACTAAATTCCTGAATAGTTTCCTAGTCTATTTTAGGTTCTTGAATAATAAAATATGTCATTTTGTTGTAGAGCCATATCTAAATAACTCATATCTCTGATTGCAAATCATCTGGGAGTTTATTGATTATCACAGCCATACATAATTATTGAATCATCTGAGTTAAAGGTGAGAGAAAATTTAATTAGACTTAAATTATAAAATTTTAAATTTTAATTTTATTATCAATAAATGTCGATGGGTCCACGCTAATTTAATCACGAATCATTAAATTAGAGTATAAATCACTTAAATATCCAGTTAGCATCAAGTTCTAATATGTAAATGTTAATTGGTACCATTTCTATGTCCTAAAATAATTTACTTTGAATTTAATCATTTTTATTAAATTAATTATAAGCTAATCATAAGAAATTGCATTGGAACTTAGAGGATTAAATATCAAAACTCGATTTTAAATTGCCTAAAGATAATTATCTTCCACAAATAAATTCAAAAAACTGTCACTTGGATCTAAAATAGTGAATAGTGAATAGTGAATAGTTTAAGTTAAATTAATAACGAGATATTCTGGGTCATAACATGACCCAATATTTGCATCCTTGGGTCATGACGTTGCTGGTGTGAATGACGTGGCACATAACCTTGAGTCCCCAAAAAACCAAAAAACCTCAAGAGAGTAAAAACTGTGGAAAAAGACTAGCAATTGCTCGGCTCCTCTGTGCTCCTGACGTCCGCCACTCATCACTGTGTGGAATGCAGTCCCACTTCTTCCCCCTGCCTGCCTCCCTTCTTGCCAGCCTTGGTAGACTGTATCCACCCTGCCAACTAACGCCGTAATGGCAGGGAAATCGGCTCTCTAGAGCTCTCTCCATGAGCGATTGAACCCCGCTAGCTCGTTGTTATTTGCAGGTAGGTCTCTTGGCGCTTTCATCTCCTGCATGAGACAATATTAGACTTATATGGTTCGGATTACCAAACCAAAAAGAATCCTAAATAGAAAGCAACACATATGGGATCCACGGTCACCTGAAGGCACTCCCTATTTAGTATCTTTTTAATTTTGGATCTAAAATAAATAATTTATCATTATAAAACAAATTTAATTTAATTATAAACACCCCATAGTACATATTAAAGTTTGCTTTGCCTCGTTTAATGGATCATCTAGAGGGGCGATTTTTATCCAAAAATTAAGCGTGTACTCATATGTATTTATGTCTATTGAAGCAAGTTCATCGGTTGTTTTATTATAAATAGGCTACTTTTGAAAGGGAAAATAAATTTTTTAATATAATAATTTTTAAAAGCTAATTATATAGAGCAAAATAATAATTGTTTTTAATGAATTAAAAATTTTTATTTCTGTTTATAGGATGCATAATTCTAATAAAATTTTAACAATGAAATCTACAGATATTTAATATAATAAATTAATATTTCTGAGAAAATCTAGAGACATTTTATAAATTTAAATGGCTGAGCTAATAATGCTAAAAATAATAGTAATTTAATATTTTCTGTTTTTGTTATGAAAATTACCAAATAAAATATATTTGAAAAATAATACGCATCAATTCAAGAGATGATTATTAAAAGTCATTAACTAGTATTTTTTCATGTGATTTGCAGGCAGTGCCATCATAAATTTTACCAAATATACATTCTTAATGATTATAAGAAGACACAAATTATTTTAAATTTAAATATTAATCTTAATATAAAATGAAGGAGTAGAAGTTGCATATGCTGTTGTCATTCTATTTACGCTTGAAAAATATAAATTCAGTAAATTTGCTATTAAACAAAATAACTCACCTATAATTTAAATTGATGACTAAATTCACTAAGATTATTAAAAAAATGCAATATTTATTTTTTTAATTTTGAAAAGGAATAATCAAAGAAAGCTTCATCTTTCGTAGGTCCTAGAAGAGTATAGTAGTTTAGTAAACTGTCAATTTTATGTGGATTTTGAATTCTTCTATAATAAAAATTCAAATAATCTATTCCTGAATCTTATTTCCATATTTTTAACTCTTTCATGTATGCACTATATTAATTTTATATTTTTAATTGAATTTGGTCTAATTATATATTAAGTATATTGAGCTAGCATAGCCAGATTATTTACTTAAAAT
Organism: Oxytricha trifallax; assembly: GCA_000711775.1. Lineage (NCBI taxonomy): Eukaryota > Ciliophora > Spirotrichea > Sporadotrichida > Oxytrichidae > Oxytricha > Oxytricha trifallax. The sequence continues at coordinate 25,517 of ARYC01000620.1, read as the reverse complement.
TAAAGAAATTTTATACATTAATTAAAAATTATTACTTGCATTAATTATTAGTAGTTGCTGTGAAAGTATAATCTGGAATTATATTAGTGCGTTTTTGACAAAGAAGTAAAAAGCAGAAAGATAATGTAGTTTCTAAGGTAATTGGGTCTACATAGAGCTTTATTTAGTGATATTACCAGGCTCTATCTTAGTGTAAATCACTGATCTATACATCATTTAAATAAATGAAATACTTTTATAAGTAAACATTATATTTTTCTTAACTTAAAATAATTGGAATTAAGATTTAACTATATTCATAAAATAATTGAAATTTTACAATTATCATCTCTAAATAGCAGGTTATTATTTGCTGAGTAAGTAAATTTTTCATGAACTGCATATATAGGATTTACAGCTGAAGTATAAATCATAAACTCTAATATGTATCCTCCATTATCAATATCTGGCTGCTATATAAATATTCTTGGAGTGTAGGGGCCTGCACTATTAAAACTAACAAGTTCCCCTTAAATCAGGATACTTTTAATTAATTAATTTTTTTAAAATTCAAATTTTTACTATTATTGTTTGCATTTATATTAAATTTACTCTGAGATTAATCTACACATCTGCCATATTGAGCATTTGGTTCCTTCCCATATTCACAAATATTTAACTAATGATTCAAATTAGTAAGAAACACCAATTCTCTTGACTGCTCTTCAGATATTTATGGGTTCATAGATTCATCTTGCAATACCTTTTTAGAAATTCCACTCCTGATAAGCTTCCAATAGCCAATTAAAAGTGATGGATTTAAGTCATTCATAAATCTATCAATAAAAGAATTTATTAGAAATTGTAACGGTTGTTATAAAGTAAAATTGTGGGAAGATAAAAAAATACTGATAATACTTACATTTATCTGGCTTTAATAAGTTCCTAAGCTGTTTTGTAACTATTCCAGAATCTTAATTCTTTTAGTAGGACTTCAAGGGAATTCGGGGAGGGCTAAGGACTATTAAGTGATCTAAAAATTGCGAAAGAATCTCCTTTAAATGAGAAATCTCGAAAAACATAATTTATAAAATTGATAATATAAATCTATGTTACTTGCAGGATTAGACTTTTTCTATTAGCTCATTAATTTATTCATAAACAAATCAATTAAATTATTGTTAATTTATAAAATTAATGTCTAATAGATTGCTTATGGCATCTTATCATTATTTATCTGCTTGACATAAGATACTGCATAATGAAGCCAGATAATTTCATGATTAAAAATAAACTTATAAAGATTTTATTTAATAATAAGTTTACCTGAACCCAGGTTATTATAGTTAAAAATCAAATATATTTAAGTTATTCGATGTAAATGTACTGCAAACTGAATTTTCATAGTTAAATCTTACACATATTTGTGAATTGTCACCCACAAGGTTTGTTACAGAGAAATAATTGGGATCAGAAAAATCCGAGATAAGTTAAATGTTGTAATTTTAAGGATCTCCCGCAATAAATTTCATCCAAAATTCTATTGTGAAGGTGTCTAATATTTTTGGGTATTAAGGTCTGGGCAATTTTATATAGTGGTTAACGAGATCATCAAAATGCAATGCTGTAAAACTAGTATCTATAATCGTTAAATAATTAATGATAATAGATTCTTTAAAACGCTTTATTTATTTGTTATAAGTCTTGAAATTTTAGAGCTTGGCCTATTTCGGTTTCCATATCAGGATCTTAAACATACGAGGGATTTTAATTTGGATCAAAAATATTATGATGTTTCCTTGGACTCATGTCTTAATGAAATCTGCCTGCGTTAGTTTTTATTAATTTGTAGTATCTCAGCATATTATCCCAATTTACTTTAACATCTCCAGTTCTATAATGAGTGTTAAATTTATCAGATTATTTTAAGAAATTTATAAATATTTCAGAAACTTACTAATACATAACTGATTAAATATCAACTAATTCAAGGAATCCCTTCCAAAATATTATATCTCTCAGATATATTTTATTGTTGTTTCCATCAGCAATGTTGAATTACGGGTTCCTAGTCTAAAAAGTTCATGATTTAAAAATTAAAAACGTAATAAATTATTAAGAAAATTGATTTACATTATAATCTTAAACTTACCATAGGTAAACTGGGTGTAGATCCATATTTATCACAAGTTATTTCCAATTTAATCTGGCCATTTAAAAATATTTATATTTTATCGCTACTAAAAGAAAAACCAATGTGCTACCAAATACTTAAACTTAAAAACGGAGCAATTCCTTAAGTAGCAGAATTGTAATTTACATTCATTTTTAAAATATATAAATATTTTAAAACATATGTAGAGGAATTTAAATAAAAAAATTTATAGTATATTTATTAAAATTCATTGTGTTCTAAAACTTAAGTTGCCCCTATATCTCTGAGAGAGTGAGTTGCAAAATGTTTTAATGATTTACTATTACAGAGGTGTATGTAAAAGCTCTAGGCTTTATTTGTAATAAATTCTTTAAGGTTTTATATTATATTTAAAAAATAAAACTTTATCCAAATAGTGAAAGTAAAATCAAGTGATTAAGCAAACTCATGTGATGGAATTGGATGTATATTCGTGAAATAGCGACCATTCGCTTGAAAAACTTGTGGTTAAATTGCTTATTAAGTTTTCTTCATTGTTGCTATCAAAATTATCAATATTGCTTTTAATTATAAGTATTAGAGGAATTATTATTAACCTATCATATCATTAATTTTAGCTAATACCAAAAAAATTAATTTTTTTAAAATTGATATTAGGAATTTTATTTTTTTAATTAAATTAATTTTTACTCTTTACAAGAATAATTTAACAGAGAAATCTCTATAAATGAACATATAATATAATATTAGGGAGTATTTTTTTATTAGGGAATTTTGATAAGACTCCTTAGTAATAAATCATACTGCTTTCATTAAGATTTATAATTTCTTTTATTTAAATTAATAAATGGTAAATCTATTTATATTTTTTTAGTTAAAAAAAACTATAAAAAAGATTTAATTTTATTTTTAGACTCAAAAGTAAGATTATTTTACAGAAATTTTTGGTTATGTTGGTTGTCTTTTATTAAATGTAAAATTTATCATGCTTTGATATTATAAGTTATAAGACATACTGCACTAATTTAAATAATTATTTAAATAGTATTATTTTTAATTATATTTAAACCTTATCATATGCCTATAAAGAGTAAGTTAAATTAAAAATTGGGTTTTGTTATTATTAAGAAGTTATTGATTGGATTTCTTAAAAATTTTTTATAGATTTTTTAATTTATTATAAATCTTTAATTTATATAATTTTTTTTTTTTTAAAATTTTTTTAGTATAAAGTTACCATACTATTAAAATATTTATGTCGAATTCGTTAGCTTAAAAATTAAACTGTAGATATTATTATATTTATCACATTTATTTATATTTTATTTAAGGAATTAAATTCAGCGAAGTAATATTATAAAATACAATCTAAATTCAATATTAATTATCCTTATTTGATGGCTTTTATTATCCTTATTTACAATATTATAGTTAAATATTCATGTTAAAAAATACAAAATAATTATCATCAAATCAATTTAATTAATTGTATGGGCTGAATTATAATTAAAATAAAATAAAGCTAAATTAGACAAAATCCAGTCTATTTCTCTAATTAAAAGAATATTTATAAATAAAATATATTTAAATTTAATGATAATAGATTATTTATTTTTTAATACACCTAATAAGATTGAGATTGTATTGATTAAAGAGTTAAGAATATGGAATTAGTCAAAATTTCATAAAATTTATAAGTTTGAATAAACTATAAAATTATTCAAATTTTTATTTTTCAAACAAACATTACATTAAAATTTAGGGTTTGCTTAAAAATATTATTTCAAATTTCATTATTTATAATTAATATATAAGTAAAATCAATTTTTTTGATATTTATAAATGAAGCTCCTAGTTTGCATGTTTTTAGAACTAGGATGCTCTATGGTTTATACCCGAATCATCCAGGACTAGTAAAATATTACAAATTTAATGATGAAAGGATATTATATAAAATTTATGCATAATATTTATAAAAAATTTAAATACTTGAGTTGGTGAGTAATCGAGAAAATAGAGTAAGTTCAGGATAAAATCTAATCTCTTCAAGTGATGATAAAAGTGAATAAAAATTAAATTTATATTATTTATAAATGATACTTTTGATTTTTCATGTCCAGCTGGCTATTCTTTCTAGGATTATATATAAATGTAGGTTAATGAGTAGTTTTATTATATTCGAAATTTATATTTAAAAAATTCGATCAATTAATATAATAAGATAACTTGAATGACTGTATGTTTGGTTTATAAAATATTAAAATTAATATAAAAAATATACTTTTTATTTAATAAATACCATTCGAGATTGGGAAATTAATTTAAATAAAATATTTAAGAAATCAAAATATTGCCAATTAAAGTTGGCTGAATTGACGATCATGGGCTCGTTCGATAAAGAATTCAAAATTAGCTGGACTTTACTATTAATAGTATTACTTTATCATATTGAAGGAGCGAGCTAGCTTGATTTTAAAAAAAAACCTCTAAATTATCTAGACATTAATCTCTCAAATAAATACGAGCTAAGTCGCACCTTCTATTCGATTAAATAGTACCGCCATTAGTGAAGCTCATCTAATTTTGAATAATCTATCGATAAAAGCCCAAGATAGTTAAATTAACCAACTTTAACTGAAAACATTTGATTTTTAATTTATTCAATTTAAATTAATTCCTAGTTTCGAATTTTTTTTACAATATTAAGTTTTTCATACACTTAAATAAATAACTATGGATGGCTTAAGATGAATTACAAAAACTATTTAGAACCATTAATAAAAGAACAAGATTACACATTTAATTTAATTTGTATAAAATATAACAATTAAATATTTAAAATTAAATCAAATTCAGGCTATAATAATAAAAATAATTAATTAAAATGACTATTATTACAGTTTGTAGTAAATTTATAACTTATCATTTTTTATTTAATTAATCTTATTCACCTTTCTTACAACAGTAGCTAAACTATTTAAATAATTATTATAATATCAAAATATTTTTAAATTAATTTTACTGGTGCTAGTTACACAGGAAATTTTTTCAATAATTTAGACTTATTCAAGGTAATTATTTTTAAAAAATTAAGCCAAATAAATTTATAAAATATGAAAATTTCTAATAAAAGTATAAATATTTGTAATTTCAGTGAATAAAACTTCTTACTAAACTTCATATAAATGGGGTAGTCAGTATAGTTCTCCAATATCATCAAATGCTGGCATGTATTGAAATAATGTTTAATATATAAATAATATTATACTATTGCTATATATCATTTGTTTTTACAATTCTTTAAATAATAATGGCTTTAATATAACAAATAGTAAAATGATCAAGCCATTTTTCTAAATTTTGCTTATAGTTTAAATATATTACTTTTAAAAAATATAAGAAATATGGAGAATGTCTAATTTTTTTATAATTGCGATATATTTAGGAATCATTTATTAATAAATAAAATAAAATAATTCTTGGAATTTAACAATTAAATTTCTTAATACAATAAAAAATTAAAAATAATTCAAATAAATTGTCATATCAGTATTATTAAAAGAAGGGAAAATATATTTTTAAATGAATTAGAATTATATTTCATTGAAAAATATTGGTTCTTTAATTATGATGTATCAAGAGGTGTTTTTAGTTATTATGTTGGTACTACTTTATTATCAAAATAAATAAATATATTAAAAAATAATAATAAACACAGTATAAATTGAATTATATATTACTTATAATTAATATGATATAAAATTTAAGTTTTACTTTAATCAGTTAGAGTTAATTTAAGTCTACAGAAATATTTTTTTATAATTATTTTGATTTTCTATTAAAATTTTTAAAATGCCAGACTTTGAAAATTACATAATGAGATTTGGTTCTGAAACTTCGACAGTTGATGTATAAACTTATTTTTTTATTTAAAGCAGTAATTTACCACTTAAGATTATCTGATATATTTGAATCAATAAATTAAGATTTAAATTTTTATAAAATAATTTTACTTGAAGAACTTTTAAATATTTTATCCTTAACTCACAATTGTTGAAATTTCTAAAATTGTAAATGGTTAAGGTAATTAATTTAAATACAAGTCAGGATTAATATCAATGTATTTATTTCTATTGGTAGATAAATTAAAAAAAATTACTATTTAAATAATCGTTTATTTTCATTTTGAGATTTGATATTGTCAAAATACTCTCTTTTTTTATATAATAAATTAAAAATTTTCCATTGTAGTAAGCTTAGCTTAATGTTATGGGAAAATTCTAATTTTATATTTCTTATTAGTTCTTTATTAATTATTCTTTTATAGCATAAAATGAACTAATTCTTATTCATTTAATATTTATTAAGGTTAAATTAGAAATAAACTTTATACTTCATTATATAATATTCATTTTTAAGATACAATAATTATTATTAAGCGGGGAAAGATGTGATGTGAAGAAAGAATTCTAACGGCAAAAGTATGGCTAGAAGAACCACAGCTGAAAGTAGAGATTTGCAAGAGTTGGCGTGGCGAGGAACATGCACCCCAGGGGAAGGCTTAGCAACGTGTGGTAGCTAAGCCGGATTCCAAAGTTTCAATCTTAAAAAAACTCTAATCTTAAGAAATCTGAAATTGGTTTGTCTATGGGAATTATAGGAATCAAAGGGAGGATTTCTATTAACACAACAAAATAAAGGTAGAAGTGAAGGAAAAACACAAAAGTAAGAACTTTAGCAATTGGGGTTATTGAAAATGATATCTACATGATAAACACAGCCTAAAAGTGTTAAAATAAAAGCTAGGGTAAAGCCCCCATGGAGGATACTGACTTTGCTAGCTCAGTCTTAAAGTAACTTTTTTTAGCAGCAACAGTGGTCTGCTCATCAAATGGAATCGTAAGACTGACAAAGATATGGCGCTCAATAATAATTAATTAATTTTATAAAATTAAAGTCGTTTTGATTTCAAGAATCTTAATTTACCTGAAGTATGTTACTATTAATATCATTTATTTTTACTAAAATTCTGATTTGACAGAAATTTTATTCATATTTTGAGGCTTTATTTATACATCTCAATTCCTATTATATTTATTTTAATTTTTTGGATTTAATCCTTAGTATTAAAATTAAATAATATTACAATTAATATATTTTATCTGATTATATTTTATAGAATTTATTTAAATTAAACTTAACATATTTATCAATGTTCGAAACTCAAAACTCAATTTTTTATTAAATATTTCCTAATTTTGATATAAATGATCATTAAATGTTTATAATTTGTTAAATTGTGTTTAATGAACTTTCAATATAACCAAAACTATCTTTAAAATAATTAAATTAGATTTTTTGGTTTATACTCAGTTCAACAAGTAAACTTTATTTAAGTTAAATAATAATACTTAAGAAAGAAATTGTATATAATTTTACACAGTGCTCTATGACTATGATGCACATCCATATGATATGATTGGAGAAACGTGGGATACTTTATAAAGTTACGAATATTAATATTTAAGAAAATTTAAAATTTATTTAATCTGTTATTTTTTAATCAAATTTATTTAGTTCAAAAATTTATATGCTATTAAATTATTAAATAAAAAAATATATATTTATAAAATTTCAAATAGATTATTGCATAAATTTTTGTTATTTATAAAACTTAATGAAATTTTTTTTAAAAAAAATAATTATACAAATGATGAATGATGGGTTTGGGGTTAAATCTTATATAAATTATTAGTCTAGAAGGAATTTTACATTTCATTACACTAATTAATCTACTTATATTAAACAGTGTAATTCTTTTTTTATATAAAACTACCTGAAATTAATATAAATTTATCTACCTGTGTCAGAAATATAAATTAGACTGACAAAATTATATGAATCAACTAACTTTTACAAATTATTTTAACTCAATACTATATATTTTTATTATATTTACTCTCAAATTCTAATATAAAATTGCAATAAGTAATAGGCTCCAACATAAATACGTTAGACGACTGGTTGGAATGTTTGTCCTTTTAACTTTATTTCAAAATCTTACTATTGCTATCCTTATTCTTCGCTCTTGATATTCTTTAAGATTAAATTTTATATAAAAACCCATATTTTATATTAATCAGATTTAATAAACAAAGAAAATTATTTAGACAACTAAATTTATTTTATAAAACTGTAATATAATGGAAAAAATGAATAAACATATTAATATAATTAAAAAAAATAAGTTATAGAATAAATTTAATATTTTTTAATAGTAGATTATTGATGTCCTAAATGTAATTTTTTTAATAAATTATGCCATTTGTTTTTAAATAGTTTAAGCTAGGAATATAGTATTGATAAACCTTTTTTACGGCATATAAAAAATAAATATAATAGTTTTTTTTGAGATTCAGTATTTAGAGTTTTAAAAAATTCTTTAAAGACAAATATTTTATAGTTAACAAAAATATTAGTACTTTAAAAGATATTAATGATCGAGCAACCATAGTCCTTTTTTTTTAAATAATAAATTAAAATTTAATAAACTTTTGGAAAAAACTTGAATAAAATTTCCAATCATAAACTTATATAGGTTATTAATAAATTTTAATAAATCCAAATAAAAACTTTACTTAAATCTTTTAATTCAATTTCAAATTTAAAATTAACACAAACTTAACTTAAAAGTTTTTTTTTGCAATACAATTGGGTAAATTGGAATTAAACACTGCAGCTTTAAAGATAGGCTATTCAGCAACAATATTATTTGATTTTACTATTCTAAGATTTCCTACTGCTCCATCTTCCCCAATTATTCTAATGCACCTAGTTTAAGTAGCTTTAAAATTTTAGAATAATTAATATTGGTTTATTCAATCATTTGATATAAGATATTTCCTGACTAAATTTGAAATTGAATGATTATTATATTTTGATTAAAAGTAGTAATAGTTCACATTTTAAATTAGCAATTGTTTGTGCAGTGTTTAAGTCCAAATATAAATGTAGCAAATCAAGTTTTCTATACATTTTATAGATATTTTTTGTGAAATTTTATAATATTTTTAATAATACATAGCAGGTAATAAATCTTAAAGAAGAGACAAAAGTTGCATTAGTACTTTTTAAGCGATAATGGAAATTATATATAAATGGTACTTTAAACTAAAATGGAGTTGCTTAATGTTAAGATTATTCATTTGAAAATGCAAACCCTGCTTTGATCATAATTTTTAATTAAAAAATGAAACCATTAAATAAAAAGAGATTTAAATACTAATTTAAATTATTTTCAATATATAATTCAAACGGATTCATCTCCTGGTACAACAATTAAAATAAGTAATTATGCTATTTTTGGATCACCTTTTTCTTAAGGAATGATATATAGACATTTAAATTAAGAAATAAAACCCCATTATTTTATAAAGCATAAATAAGTGATTAATAATAAACAGATTTTGTTTAATTGCTAAAATTTAATTTATTAGGAATGTATATTGATAAAAGATTATCAGCTGATCATATATTAGAATTGATTCCAGCATTATTAAAACCATAAGAAGGATCATCAATTTTAAAACAAAAATCACCTCTACCAATTAATTTAATTTGTGTAAACTTTCTTTATTTTTACCCAATAAGAACAGATAGCTCCTCAACCAAACACTCGTAACTATTATTATCTGCAATTTTTTCATTTCTATCTATTTTTACCCTTATTTTATTTTAAATATAATCATGGGGTTTTAGATAAAACCCAATTTCTTAATGATTTATTGGTCTATTACAAATTATAAGAGACTCATTCAGAATAATATTTATTTAATTAATATACTTGCATACTCTATTTACTCATTTGTAATTAAATAATTTTTTCTAAAATACAGAAGAACTTTATGATAGTTCATATTATCAAAGAAAGACAGTTATAGCAACTAATGTGATTACAATAGGTTGGGACTATGAATATTAGTAGGCTTCGGGGCGAGATATGAGAAAAACAAGTGAAAATAGTTATATAGTAAAAGATAAAGCTTTATATTTTGGACATTAATAGGCTAATATAGGAACTACTTCAGTAACGAATCAATTAAAAATTGGATAAATATCTAAAGAAATTAATGGACAATATACTATATCTTTCTGCTATATGTTATATTAATTTTCGTTATTAATTTTAAACTTGAAGCATAAAAAACTTTTTGATCTATATGCTGATATCTCCTATTATTTCAACTTAACAATTCCTATTATTCGAAGACTTTGCAGCTTTTCATTTCGATAATTAGTAAACTAAAATTAAAAAATTTAATTTAGTGTTCTCTTTAATATATAAAATGGTTTACATTTAGTTTCAACCTAATGCATAAAACACTACTTCACAATAACTATAAATAGACTAAATGACTAATATGACAAAATGGCATTGCGTTAGTGCAGCCTATATAGATAGCAAACCATTCTCATACTTTATAAATCCTGATAGCAATTTATAGCCTGAGCATGTTATTTCAGGTGAAAATTTTGGAATGATAATGCCTTAAGCAAATAGAGAAATTATTGTATCTAAATTTGGTGGGTATCTAAGAGAAATTAAAGTGTGGAGTGATTATATCAATGAAGGAAATATTTTGAGAATTAAAGCCCAAGAACTTTAAAGTTTAATCATATAAAAAAATTCGGTTGTATTTTTGTGAAAGCTAATTTAAAATTCAATACCAACAATAAGTGTATTAAAAAATTATAAATATTTTAGTTTTTCAATGCACAGAAAATTTATCAACACAAATTTGTATTATGGCAAAACTTTAGTCACTTATTTAAAATTAGATGAATCAGCGGGTACTATAATTTATGATTATGCCACAGCTACAGAATTTAATTTAGCCACTTTAAATGGATTATTGACTTCACAAAATGATAACAGAATTTCTTGGTAGAAACCCACATCTCAATTAATATTTTATGTTTAAAATGCAATTTAAAATTTCAAACTTAATATTCTTAATTGGTGATTTGTGAGGGTGATGCAAGATATTCCCCCTATGGATATTGTAATCCAAGAGAGAGATTTCTAAAACTTAATAAAGAAGTAAAATTTGGGCTAGATCTTTAAATGAAAAATAGCACCACTCAAAACCCCAAAACTCTTAATGATGTTTATAAGTGCTTTGATATGTAGGGAATTTGTTAGGGGTTGAGGGTTATTAATAGGTTTTAATGTGAAATTTATAGTAAATGTATTTAATTTAATCACTCAAAACGCACTTTAGGATCATGTGGTAGAGGTCTGAAGTTTATCTTACTTAACCACAACTCTATCTGCTCTATTGGTATGTCTGACCTTGAGTTTAGTTTTATTATTATTGACTCTTCCATTTGTTTCATTGATTGAGATACTCTTGTTCTGTCAATATATTGCTTTATTCTTTGTTTAGCATCCTTCTCACACCTTTGTAGAGTTGTAATCGTTGCGAGGCATATCGCACTCTATTATTATTGCTGCTAAAGCCCACACATCCCACCAAAAGTTACGATCTCTCCTGCCTTCTCTTTCTGGATAGTACCCTTGAGTTCCCATTACAGTTCCAAGCCTTGATACTTCCACTCTTTAGGCTCTATTGAATTCGATTATCGCTAATCTTACAGGTGAGAAGTTTATCATAATATTCTCAGGCTTCAAATCTCTATGAATAAAGCCTAACTTATGTAGCTCTTTATTACCTTGTAAGGTTTAAGTTGCTATCAAAGCAAGCTACTTATGATTCCTTTGATCAGTAATTAAATCTCTGAGAGTCATTTCATATAGAGGCAGTCTCAAAGCAACATGATCCTTGGCTAGGAGAATAGCATCAAGCTTGATTAAGTAACTGCACTCTTTGAACTTTACTTGAGTGAGTACTTGATACTCATTTGTAAAATCCATCTAGTATTTATCAACACTTAAGAGATAGTTGAAGGGATACACCTTTTATGCATGCTGATGATCATTGATAACTTTCTTATCAAAGGAGTCTTCTAATATAAGGTAGCTTTAAAGTGAAGTGTCTAGGTCAATATAGGCAAGAACAGGAATCTTTTATATTGAATTTTAATCATGATCTTTGTGATTTCGGATGCTAGTAGGTTGCGTGATCTCCTCACATATTCTGATTCACTAGCTTGTTCAAGCTCTACAAGTTTCGAAGATTCTCTTGCTTTTCTTTTGTTTAGTAGCTTCAATTCATCTTCATGCTTTTCAATCTCTAAATCTTTCTTGTGAGCTTTTAAAAGATGCTTCCTTAAATCTCTTGTATGAGCATACTGCTTATGGCACTCGAAGCAATCATACTTTCCGTCGATTTTATCGTGCTTTAAGTATACAGTTGGCTTGGCTTCTCTATGCTCTTTCATTAACCTATAACAACTAGATTTATGAACGAAGTCTCTCTCACACTTCTCACAAAAGTATACTTCTACTTCTTCAGTTTTTATAGGTATTTCATTAATACTCCTCTTCTCTGTCTCCCATACACTTTTTTGCCATTTATTTTCTATTATTAATTTCTATTTTAATAAGAGACCTCAAGTGATAGCTCAGGTAGTTCCTTATGAGAGTTCATCTCACAGCTATCATACTTTTTATTGCTGCCAAAGGTTAGTCTCATTTAGTTTGATGGAAGTGCTGTTGTTTTTCTTAAAATGTTAGCGCTCATATTTAAATTTGAATTTAAAATTATAAAACTGCCTCTATAACTGAGAGCTTTGCAAGCCTATAAGTTTCAAGGGAAGTTCTTAGAGTATTAGAGAAGAATTATGAGTGTTAAGAGACGATCCAGCTCTAAATATGGGTGAGGAAGTAACCATTTTTACTTTCAATAATAAGTTGATTATAGTACGTACCGATTTAGGAGGTGCTCCTAATTAAGTACGTACTGCTTTAGGAGGTATTTTGTGATTTTATGATTAAAATTAGGGTGCTCCTAATTAAGTACTAGCTTTAATTTGCAATTGTACTCTTGGAGCTGCTCCTAATTAAGTACGTACCAATTTAAATTAAAAAATATGGAACTATAACAGTAGAAATTGATATCAATCTCTCAAGTTTGAAACCAGTTCTCAAAATCTTCTCCATATCCTTCTTAGAGGTTGACCTCCTATAGGATGGCCATATTTAATAGTAAGTTTTACAGAGGTTTATAATTGAAATCAATAAACTTAAATTTGAATATCATTTCTTAGATCTGTAAACAAGATGGAGTCAATGAATGATGCAATGAAAAGAGTGCAAGCACAAGAATTGATTCAAAGATTTAGAAGCAAGGAGGATTTACACCGCTACCTGGTGCAAAAAGGTAAGGAACTTATAGCAACTAATTTTGATTATCTAATTGGTTTGTTCCTGCCAACGATGGAAGGCACTAAAATTTCATTTCTAAGAGCGATACTCTGCGAAGAGAAGAAATCATTAAAAACTTAAGATGTAAATTTTGCAGAGATTCCAAACTATCCAGAAATCTCAGTGACTAACTTATATGATGATGCAATGAATGACCCAGAGGTTTCGTTGTACCTGCCTACTAAGAAGCAGTTGTCAAATAAACTTCCTGAAAGAAACTATTTCTTTGGCATACTTGCAACAATTAAAGGTGATTACTTGAAAGAAATTATTCAAGAATCTCATAAGAAAAGGTACAGCATCTCTTCAGAAGATAAGGATAAACAAGGGATCAAGATAAGTGAGAGCTGGCTATCAGAGCTGCAGAAGCACCCTTATATTTCAAGTAAGATTTGTAGCTTAACTCTTTAGAAAAATCTGGTACTGGCATCTTCTTGATGAAGGAATAGAGCAAGCTTCACAGAGAGCGAAAGTCGCAGACAAAGTTTGAAGTTAGCAAGAGACTTTATTCAAATATTTAGCCGCCAGAGTCAATGAACATAGATGCTGGAGCTGGCAGCAAGAGAAGAAACTTAGGAGGAGGGAAGCAAGAAGTAGAAGAAAAGAAAGAGAAGCCAGCTCCCCCTAAAGAATTCTAAATGTGACTTATATATTCATTAACTTAACTACAAATCTTATTTATATACATCCACTCTCCCTTCTTTCGCACACTTTTAAGCCAATAAATTATCTTCTCTCTTCGCTGAGCTTTTAATAAAGTCTACTGTATCGATAGGTAGGTCATGCATCAAGTGGTATAGCAGCAGTTTCTTGTAATGGCCTTTTAATATACCCCAGTAGAACTCAATTCCATTAAACTATGGACTGTAAGGTACGTTGAACACTGGCGTTATTCTAAGTTGTTCATAACTCTTCCTTGTTTCTTTAGTCTTATGAACAGAAAGATTATCAACAAACAGTATAATCTCTTATTCAGGGTACTTCTCTCTCAGCTGCTCTAAGAACTTAATATACTGCTCTGTCTTAATAGAGCGAGGATGAATAACATAAGTTTCTAAACCAGCATCCTCGCTAATTCCTCCAAGAATTGCCATTGTTTATACCTTGACTTTTTAGTCATATACCTCTATATTACTATGCCTCTTATACCAAGACTTCTAGATGAAAGTGTTGAAGGTAAACACAGCCTCGTCAGCATGTATAAACTTAATATTATTCTATTAGGCTCTCTGCATTTAATTATAAATATAATTTAAGTTGTTGTTGTAAAATGGCAGAGTGAAATCAATTACTCTCTTGATACGATTTACACCTTTGTAAGAGATACCGTTTCGTTTATAAATGTTTGCAACAGATTATGCAGAGATCTTCAACTCAGGGAACTGGCGGTGAAACATAATAGCTCGTTAGTCGAGAGAGAAGTGAGCCCAATACTTCAAATTTTTTTCATTAATAAGATAGTCAATATGCTTATATTGAAACTTTGACTACCTCAAGGCATTGAATTCAGCTATTATTGCTTTAGTTATACAGTTATAAGACAGTGGGAGCGGACAGTTGAAGGACTTCGCTCTAAGAGCAGTGTAATTAACTTATAATTAAGTACAGGTTTGACTTATTCACAGTATATATCACATCCATATCGCAGTTTAAACACTAGATCTATATACTCTTCATCATAAATAGACCCCAAAAGCTTGCAATTTTTTGTCTGCGCATTTAATTAATAACCCCAACCCATAACAAATTCCCTAAAAATCAAAGCACTTATAAACCTAATTAAGGGGTTTTGGGGTTTTGACTGCTATGTGGGTTTTGCTAAATGGTATATCAAGTTTATTTTAAATCACTTAAAATTTTTTATTTTATAATTTAATCATTGAAAAATGCACTTTATATTAAAGTAGTGCTACAATTGAATTGACAAATCGGTATAAATTCTAAATTTTACCAGGACAGTACCTAATTCTTAATATATCAAATAAAGATCCATTAAGACCTCAAGTGACTGTGTTTAATAAAAATATAATTAGTTCAAGGTCTTAAGCGAATTATTGTATATTAATTTATAGAAATATAGTAATTTAAATTTAATTACATAATTATTGGGTATATATAATGTGGAGAATAAACGAAGAAGCTTAATATTGCAATTACTTAATTGGTAAATATTCTCAAGAAATCAATGTTGGTGATATTTCTTATCTGGGATAAATAAAAGAAAAATCTCATTAATTAAATTTCAAATACTTAGCTCAAGTGCCAGGCACACCTTTAGACTTTACTATAAATGTCGAAAATCCAGCTAATGATATATTATGGATTAGATCACTCTAGATTTGGGAAAGTAGAATATATAAAAATTCAAATTTATCTTTATAGTTACTTAAATTTTAAAGTCCTTTGTCTTCTAAACTTATTTAAGATGGTTTATATAAAACACCCCTCGATCAGAAAAGATGGATAAATTAGCCACTTGTGCTTTATTTAAAGTTCGATGAATCTGTTGGGAAAGTAAAATAAAAAAAAAGATTTATCATTTATATTTAATTATTTCAAACTAAAGTTTAATCACAAATTCTGCAATGGCTTAATTTGATAGAGTTTAACAGTTCTAATATAACGACTATTAAAACATAAAAATAGCTATTCAAGATATTTATATATTTGTTTTATTCAATATTTTTTCCAATTCTAATTTTGGTTAGTTAATCCAATAAATTAAAAAACTTATTTACTAATTTGAGTTTATTTTTATTAATTAGTAATTTTCTAGAAGAAATTAAATTTTTCTTTTCGTTATTACAAATATTATAAGCACAATTATATTTCTCCCACTTAATGAAATCAATATTTATTTTCCTTTTTTAGTGCTGAACATGATTTTATTTTATTTGAAATTTCATCTTAATAATGAATAAAGTTTATAACATGAGATGTTCCTATATTTATTTCTAAATATTTTTAATTAACTAATTATTTAGGTCATATTAATGGGTCTATTACAAAGAATTGATAGCTAACCCTTATTATGACGGAGAGTTATAAAGACAGTTTTTAAGGATCAATATTTCAGTTGTTAATAAAAAATTTATGATAAATATTTCCATAAATCATAATCTGTAAAGATTAGATACATAAAATTCTTAAAACATAAGAATTAATATAAATATTTAATAATTTTCACAGTTATTTAATATTAGTCCCCATTTATTTTTATTTTGCTAAGACCCCTATACTCGAAGAATAGATTTACACTGCGACTACTTCGATTAGTGTTTTAGTTTCGATGATAACATTTTATCTCCAACATACACTTGGTCAAGTTCATACATAAATTTATGCAGGAACCCTTTGGAATAAAATGAAATATTTTGCAATGATACTACTTAGATTTTTGATCAAGATAAAAATGGTTGCTATGATTTGCACCATAAATGCACTTAAGGAATTTATGCATCAAATAATTTTGGATGTACTGCATGCTAACCTGGATTCTATTTATTTAATTCATCTTGTAATTCTGAATTAATTTAATTTAAAGAATACAAATATTTATTTAGTATTATGATTAAAGAATGCCCTTTAGATTCATATAAAACCTAAAATCTAACATGTGAATGTAAGTATTTATGAATTTTCTTAACAATTTTAGAGTGTGAAGATTTATAATGCGTTTGTCTAGCCGATGATTTAAGCAGATGTGTATCGTGCAAAAATACATCCTATCTTTATAAACTTAAATTCTAATTCAGTTTAATTTATATATTGATTTGGTTAAGCTTTATCAAGAGTAAAAGCACTTGTGTAGAAAGTTGTCCAGAAAGGACTTACTATGATACGATGCTTTAAAGTTGTGAACCCTGTGTTGATGTTTGTAAGACTTGTTATGGGCCAACAAACAATAATTGCACAGAATTATTTGTAGAAATATTTTTTCTAATCTAAAGCTTTAAAATAAAATAAACTTATTATTAGAATAAAACTCCAAAACCCCTTCATGGATTTTTATATGTTTTTTTATTGATATAGGTAGTGAATAAATATATTCTTTTTGGGAAAACATTTTTTGTGCACCCTTTGTGTCTTAAATGGTTAGATAAAAGTGTTAGAACTTTAGTATGATAAGTTAATTTTTGAAATAGTGTAGTTAATGTTTTTCAATTTTTCATAAACGATCAATTTTATAAATTATGTTTGAGCAACTAAATATTTCATTCATTAATAATTTTTGAATTCTCAGCAAAAATATTTTTGAAAAATTAAGGTTCAATTGTTTTTTTCTTTGATATTGTCCTTTAATATAGAGTTGAAAAATTATTGTAAAAGCTTATTTAAAGAAATTTTAACAAAGCTTTCTTTCCTGAATAAATAAATTAAATATTTAAAATTTTCAAGAAATAAAATATTTTTAGAGAACTATTGATCCATTTTTACCAATTATTCTTGAGTGAAATGAGCAAAAATGTATATCAATCTTATAATAATGTATTTCCTAAATCATTCTTAGTTAAAGCATCTATTAAATATAGTTAAAACCCCAAGAGTATTTTTTTGAATTAAGTTGAATTTGAATTTAAATAAATTGCTATATTTTTATTATTATAAATATTTTGTAGCTTTCTGTTAAATTATAGTAGTTCTAATATATATATATATATATATAGGGGGTCTTCACAAATCAAAAAGCTACCAACTTTTGAGGCCTGATCTGATTAAATTTTATTTGAGTATATTACCCTTAATTATTATAATATATACACCCCAGTCAATACAAAGATGCTGAGCCCAGATAATACAGTATCACACAAAATCATTCCCTTCCTATAGTCACCATCGGTGGAGTAGGATCTCCAGCTCCTCCCACCAATCCTTAGCGCTGCCCTCGAGCACTCCCACATCCCAGGCGCCGCCATCTTTGGGAAAAACTCAGATGCTTAATGGACAACCTGTCTGTTGGTAGGAGATCCCACAAGGAGATGTAAGACATGGTAGATGCCATCTTTGGCAGGAACGTGACCAGCCATTACCAACAGATGGTCAACAGCAGCATCGAGCTACGACTATCCGTGCGCAAGCTCACCTTCCCCAGAGAAGCGACATATCGATCAGAGAGACTTCATGACGAGACGAAGGAAAAGACCTTGAGAATAAGGGGAGCAGTACCAAATAGTGAAGACGCGACCGAGGTCGGAGGTGGGGGCCTCCCAGACTACTTATTGAATAGAGCCCCAACGGCTCTATTGCAAACCCCCAAAGACGAGACATTGCGACTCTCGACAGACCAGATGACGCGGACTCCCCTAAACGGGAAATGGCGAAAATGTGTAGATTCTTAGTCTAATACTTGATAAGTGGGCTGCCTGTCCTATGAGCTCGATCGGTTGCTCAACGAATAACTTGAGAAAATAAAACAACCTAAGAATAAACATATAAATCACTAACGGACACTCAACTAATAACTAAGGGACCAACAGAATCTGAAAAAGCCAAGCAAAAGACCAGCTGATAAAGAACTCCAGGAGATTTACATTAGAGGCCCTCGACCAGTGATGCCTTCACCCTCACAGATTTCTTCAAGCGCTATTACGAATTTATTTAGAGATTTATTCTTAGCTAGAGAAGGAAAACTGATAGCGCTGAACGCTTTTCCTCCACAAAGTCAAACTTGCTTGACATCCTGAGCCACTCAGGAAGAAGGACGTTCTAGGCACCCTGGTACTATGTTTTCTAAATCCTAAATGTCGACATGGGCTGGCTCACCAGCGCCTTCACCTATTCCTTGGTGGCCCTCGCCACCTGAGCCCCTTGTAAGGCTGATTAAGGGTAAGTTCATTGACCAATTACCATCGGGGGATCATCATTTAATTAATTAAACATATTATATATTTATTTTAATTTTAGGGAAAAAGTAAATCGAGCACAACTCCGCCAGGGAGTTTGCTGTGTGCCCCGAGAACCCAAATTCCTCCTAGTTTTGAAAGGGCTACCGAATGACCATAATTTCGGCCCAATAGTTCAATATTTGCAAAAAAAACTCGAAGGCAAAAAAATCTGGGAGACTTTTTAAGTTTAAATATTTGATCGTTTAATAGTTTAAATCAAGGGTTTAATTATTGCTTTTAACAGCTGCCCTATTTTAATTAATTAAGATTAAAACTTCAAAACTTAAATTCGATTATAGAAAAATGGGGTGCTCATTGCACCAGACACTAGTAGGAAGACTCACTCCAGAATCGAGAAGATCGTCTCTTACTATGATAGGGTCAGGATCAAGCAGTACATCCTTCCCTTCGACAGCATTGTGGACGAAGTCGAGGCCGCCCCTGAGGGTCGCGAGGGAAGTCGAGGTGACTTGGCATTGATTCCTCAGTGTATCTCCCACATAAAAGTAAAGGCTCCTGCAGAGATCCCTAAGTCAGAGCTCCATAAGGGAAGTCTGGCCACTAGCCTACATTCACGACAGAGATACATCTTCATGATCAGGGATGGGAAGAACAGCTTCTTGGAACTGGGATGCTTCTTATTTATTATATATGTTTAGTATTTTTTAACATTCCACCCACTTTTGCAATTCTCCTAATGAGGTTTCATTTTTCAGTTATTAAATTTCTAAAAGTTAGATTTATTTATTTTTCATACTCACGATTGCTTAAAAAATTACTCTAGGAGTTTTATCTTATTGGAGGTCAGTTAAAAAGTTTATTATGGGGAAAGATATTGAAGTTTTAAACAAGTTTTAGACATCAATTTACTATATTGACACTAATTTCATTAATTAAAACTAGATTAATAAATAATTTAATAAGGGGAGCAAATAATATAGTTAAAAATATATTAGGAGTACACTAATTTAAAATTAAAAAAATAATTATAGTACTAATAAAGTTAATACCTAATTTGAGTAACCTCCTAAAAACTTGATTGGGAGTCTTTAAATTACAAAAATAAACAACTTTAAATATGAAATTTGAATTTTAAAAAATAAACCTATTTTTATGAATAAAACAAGGCATATGGAAAATTGAAGATTGCCTAAAATTTCATGTATAATAGTAAATAACATCAGTTTTAAGTATCTTTAGGAGTAAAAAATGTAAAATAATGAATTCTTAACATAAAATATACGATGAAATAAGAAAAAAATAACTTTCAACCCAAAAAACCCCTAATCCCCTACATTACATATTTCAATCAAAACACATATAAAACTATTGAAGGGGTTTGGGGTTTTTAATGCGTACAAGGTTTTTTATTTTAAGCTGCTACTCAATCTTGCAAATAAGTTATATGCCAAGAGCCATTCTAACTTATTGATGAGGTATTTAATATTTTCAAAAATCATTTTAGGTTAATGCTGAATGTTAACCATGCACATTTCCCTGCGAAACTTGTTCGGGGTCCCCAACGAATTGTTTATCTTGTGAGAAATCTTATGAATACAGAAATAATGCATGCTAATATTTTAAATCATTATCTTTAAGTTTTGAATGCATGCTTTAATACATGTATATTGTTTATAAGAGCTAAATAACTATTATACTTCCTAAAATATATTATATTTTAAGTTTTTAGGTTTAAATTGTACTTAAACAGCTATTAATAGCAAAACTCCTTATATAATTATATTTTTATTTGTTTAAGTAATCTGATAATAGAGGAATTAATCAAAATATTGTAGGAATGCATTTGAAATTGGAGAAAAAATTATAATTGAATACATTAAATTCAAATCAAATTAGTGGCAGTTAAAGTTGGCTAATTTAAACGATCTTGGGTTCATTCAATAGATAATTGAAAATTAGATGGACTTTACTATTGGGGGTAGTACTTTTGGGTATTGACGTCAGGAGGTCACAGATGACGTCACCAAGTCACAGATGACGTCAGGAGGTCACAGGTGACGTCAGGAAGACACATGGTGACGTCCTCCAGTCACAGGTGACGTCCTTCAGTCACAGGTGACGTCCTCAAGTCACAGGTGACGTCAGGAGGTCACAGATGACGTCTGGAGTTCACAGATGACGTCAGGAGGTCACATTATGATAAATATGGAAATTTATATGTATTAGATGTGCAAAGCACTATAAAAGATTTCGTTGGTACTTTTCCATTAGGATCCTAGGGATGCACTCATGGTTATCCGGGGTCACAAGGAGTAAAACCCCTTATTTGCAAAAAATAAACAACAACAAAAAAACAGTGATCAGTAGCACCTCTAGAGATTAGGAGGCAATGTTTCTAAAAAAAATTTATGATAATTAATTTTTCTTATTTGATTGATGAAACCTACTGGACCCACTCTATTTCGAATTTTAGTTACCCATCCTGCAAAAAATTTGATAAATAATTATGGGTAGTAAGGTCAATCGAATAATTGACATATAGATGGAAGATTTTACAGTAGAAATCAGAACAAGATAACTCTAGAAAAACTAGATATTTAAGATATAGCATAAAACAGGAAAAGATACTAACGACTTACTATCGTATGTTGGGATAAATTGGGAAGAATTAGACATGAGTAAATAAAGACATGTTCACAATTTTAATGGAAACATTGTACGAGATATGATACACTTAATTATAATTGAAGGAGTTTGAGCAGTACTTAATTTTTGAGTCACTCATGTAAAGAACATGATGACCGGCTTACCAGACATAATAAAAGATTTTTAATACAAAGCATTGTAGCGAAGAAATCTCAAAAATGTAAAAAACATTCAAGTTTATGAGTACATATCCAATCTATATTCATATTTGCGAAATAATAATTACTAATATTTATTTATTTACGATCAAATATAAACGATTACCTTTTATTTCATATACAATTTTTATAAATTTCTTAATGGACTTTGCCACCGAACCTCTACAGGGGGCTGGCACCCCCTTAACCCTTTCTATTATTTATTTCGCATTGGTTCTGAACAAGAGGTTCTACCCTTTATGATCTGGTTAACTAGGAGTTGCACCCCTAGTGATTTCCTAGAAAATATACTAGAAGAATTTTTCTATAGTGCTTCACATAGTTATAACAAAATATTTCATATTTATTATAATGTGACCTCCTGACGTCATCTGTGACATCCAGACGTCATCTGTGACCTCCTGACGTCACCTGTGACCTCCAGACGTCAGTGTGACCTCCTGACGTCACCTGTGACCTCTGGACGTCAGTGTGAACTCCTGACGTCATCTGTGACCTCCGGACGTCATCTGTGACTTGGTGACGTCAATACCCTACTTTTTTATCGCATTGAGGTATTAAGATATCTTCACTTAATAAAACACATCTAAATTCAAATAGTTATACCCCCACATTTAAATAAAGTAATCTAGCTACAGGGATGCAATAAAATAGTACAGTCAAAATCAAAGTCCAGCTAATTCTAAATTCACTATCAAATGATCCCAAGATCGTTTATAATGGTTAATTTTAACTGGCAATATTTTTTATTTATAATTAATATCCAAATTTTGAATTTATTCCTACAATCAAAACCCCAAAACCCCTTAGTGAGGTTTATAAGTGCTTTGATTTGTAGGGTATAGTTGGGGTCTTATTGGGGTTAGTAGAGAAAACGGAAGTTTTATGTGAATTTAATGAATATTTAATGAGTATTAATGTGTTTAATTCAAACAAATTTTATCTGCTTATCTTTGTGGTATCTCTTGAACTTTGCTCTCTTTAATGTTTCAAGTATATCTTCTAATGATGATCTTGGATATGCTGTAGCTCTTACTATGATCATCTCAACCATTTTCTTAATCTAATTGCATACATCTTCTTGTTTTATATGTTTAACAGCCATGCTTATTGATTACTTTTCTTGCTTTGTTCCGAAGTACGACATACTTTCCATATCGCACTCTAAAATAATTGCTGCTACCGCCCAGACATCTCACTAAACAGAGCCATTAGTCCACTTCTCTCTTATTGGGAAGTATCCAGGTGTGCCTAGTACTTTAGCTAAAGTCACTATTTCTTACCTTATTGCTCTATTGAAATCAATGACTACTATTTCTAAAGGACAGAGATTTAGCATTACATTTTCTGGCTTCAAATCTCTATGAACATACCCTAGATCATGCAGCTCTTTCACACCCTTGGTCATTTCCGTGAGTATCTCATTCAAGTCATCTGGGTATCTATTATGGTAGAGATAATCTCTTAGAGTCATTTCAAATTTCTTAAGTCGTAGTGCAATAAAACCATGTCCAAGAATAACTCCATCGAGTTTAAGCAAGTTCTTGCATTACCTTTTATTAGGCTCTCTTAGTATTATGTATTCATTGGCAAACTCATTTTGATACTGCTCGTTCCTAATAAGATATTTGAAAGGATATACTTTATAAGCATACTCATCAACTACTATGAGTTTTGCCTTGTTAGGCACATCAATATGTAAATAGTTGTCAATGCAAAACTGAGATCTACTGCATTTAATGCAGGTATATACATAGCTCTCTCTTACAAGTATGCTATATATAATTCATTAGCTGGTTGGTTCATTGACTCAAATCGTTTCTGCTTCTTAAGTCTCTCTTCCTGCTCTCTTTATGACTCTATAGTATTGGACTTTCTCTTGGCTTGTATAAGTTTTTATGTTTCTTTATCTTGCATTAAAAACTCGCTTAAATGATGTTTTTGCATGTGTCTTTTAACTTTAGCTGAGTGAGTGTAAGACTTCATGCAAGTCGTGCACTAATACCTGCCATCGACCTTTTCGTGCTTAAAATATATCTTATCTCTCCCAGAGTGCATCTCTTTGATGTGCCTCTTCAAGCTCGAATCAGTTGAGAAGAAATTTTAGCATTCATGACATTAGAATTCTTTAATCTTTTCTAGTGGGAGATGTTCTTTTAACTCCTCAACATCTTCGATTAGCGTTTAAATACTTATCTCTGCTCTCTGCTTCCTGATATTTATTTCTAGAACAAACACCTCTGATTCAAACTCAAGAGCTTTAAGCTCTGGCTCCTTTTCAATGTATATGATCTCTTGCTTCTTAGTTTATCCAAAGTTTAGCTAAGATTATCCACTGCCAAGAGAGACTGCTTTGCGATTTAAGTTAGCCGCCATGTTTAAATTCACATTTAAATTTCTATTATAAAGCTCTAATAACCTCTCTAGTTATAGTAACTTTGTATAGGAGTTGGTACTGCAACAACAATGGTTGATTCTTAGGCGTTAGACATCATATTTGTACTAAGTTTATAACTATAAATTTTCTAAATTTATGCTTAATATTTTTAATTTTGGTACCAACTTAGATAAAATTGAGGTTGGTACTGGTACCAGTTAGGTTTTGAAGCATATTGGAACTTTTCCATTAAAACCTTATTAGTTTAAAACTAGGTACTAATTAAGTTTTGGTACTATTAAATTGGTACCAATTGAAATTAAACGAATTTAGTACCAGTACTAATTAAATTTAAACAAATTTAGTACTAATTTAATGGAACTAAATTGATAAAAATGGAGCTTCATCTCTGCAGTTTGTTACAGCTTCTGTAAACTTTCTCCACGTATCTTTGCAGGGTTGACTCCTATAAGATGCCGATATTTAATAGTAAGATTTTAAACAATAGGATCCAGAAGTCTATAAGTTATAATTTGATATTCATTAATAGGAAGAGGAACAAAGATGGAATCACTCAATGATCAAATGAAAAGAGTCGAGGCTCAAGAAATGATATCAATGTTCAGAAGTAAGGAAGATCTCTATCGATACCTAACTTTACATGGTAAGATAACTTGATGATTATTTACATATTATGCAGTTGGTTTATTCCTTCCTACGATGGAAGGTACCAAAATTTCATTCTTGAAAGCAATACTTTGTGAGGAGAAGAAAGCTTTTAAAAATAAAGAGATTAAACTAATCGAAATTCCCAACTACCCTGAGATTTCAGTCACTAATCTTTAAAAGATGCCATGTTAGATGAGGAAGTGGTAGTTTACCTTCCTACCAAGAAACAACTCTCTAAAAA
>ARYC01000619.1:0-15225 GCA_000711775.1 Oxytricha trifallax | reverse complement strand
ATTTTATATCGATAAAATTCTATCATACTACTTTAATATATTTGGATTTCTTAAACGTATCTGGATCCTAGAAAAGAAGAAATGTCTAAAGAGGTGGGAATAACAGCTCTTCAAGATAGAGAAACAACAATGGTCCTGCAAGAAATTAAAAAACTATAATTTATAATGATAAAGTTGTTATTATTAAATCTAAATGTACATATAGCGATTGCAAAAATCTTTTTGAATTAATTAAATTTAGTAAAAGTTTAATTCTGTTGATGTGATAATAACAATTTTTTTATTTTAGGTTTTAATGGATTTAAATTAAAGTATAATTAATGAAATAACTAATTTTTTTATATTTATATCATAAATAATATTAAATTTAATCAAAAGTTAAAGTTAAAAAGAATTAATATAGTAAAAAAACCATAATCTATGAACAATTATCATAAGTATAATCAAATTTAATACAATTTATATTTAATAGATAATTATTAATCTATTAAATTTATTAATTTGATTATCAAAATATTTATTGAAAATTCTAGACCTATCACCTTTAAAACTCCAAAACCTTTTAGAAGATTTATAGAAAGATTTTATTGACAGTGTAATTTATGGGAATTAAGATTTTCTTATTTTATTGATATTATTAAAAAAAAAAATTTTGTTAGAATAATATATAATATATTTTTTATTATTTATCATCTATAAAACTATGTTATGTAAAAAATATTCTACTTGGAAAATTTAAAACGATAGGACATTAATTTACTTTTGCTTTATTTATATTATTAATATAGCTAAATTTAATAAAAACTTCTTCTGATTATTGCAATATACTGCATTTTTTAATACTTTGATATCAAAATATCTTGAAACATTATATAAATAGTTCGAATTAACTTTTGAATTAAATACAACTTTTCAATTAAAACTATGTTCTAAGGAAATTTAATTTACTTTAATTTGGTACCAATTAAAATTAATACAATATAGAACCAGCACTTATAATTAAATCTAATAAAATTTAGCCCTTATTTCATAGAATTTAATAGATAAAAATGACGATCTATCTCTGAAATTTTTTTCAATTTATGGAACTTTCTTCATTAATCTCAGAGGGTTTAAATCCTATAAGAATCACATATTAAGTTATTTAAAATTAAAGTGAGATTATAAATACAAATGATCTCCACAAAAACTTTTGTGAAACTTAACATGATAATATTGAGGCTATCAAATACCTTAAAATCACTCGTTTGATGTAATTTTTTTTTATTTAAATTTTATTTAAGGTACAAATATTTATTAAAGACAAAAATAGGTTAAGAGAGAAAGTAATTTGAGAAAATCGAAGGTAATGAATCGAATTTAAAATTCTATTTAATATAAATACTTTAATTTTGTACTAATATATGCCAATATTTGATAAGGATGAATTAGTGTTAATTCTTAAAACGATCAGATTAAGTAAGAATTATGGAAATAACGTAATTTAAAAAATTGTAATAAAAACAAATAACAAATAAGCTACTTATACCTATATAAATAAAAGTATTTCTTATATAAGTAAAAAAGAATTGTAATAAAAAACTATGATTATTGAATAACTAGATTGAAAGTGAAGTTTCAGAATCTTATTTAAATCCTTACTCTTAATACTACCTTTAAAAATAAAAAAACTAATATAGCTTCTTAAGATTTTTTGAGTTTTTGATTTGTAGATGAGAGTGATGCCAACTCTGAAAGCTCTAAAGATGGAAACTAACCAGCAGTGGCTTAAAACCACCAAGCTTCAAATCAAAATAAAATAAAATTAAAAAAATAAAATAATCTTGAACATTAAAAATCGAAACAAAATTATGATTGATTAGTATTGTTTATATTTAAAATAATTATAAAATTTTTAATTATTAAACGGCCGTCAAGCCAATCATGCAGTACAATCTAATCACACCCTTCAAGATGATCAAAACAGACAATCTCGTCACACAAATCAAGGCAATCAACATCGTTCCTTCAATCAAGCTCGTCTAGCTCAGCAGATACAACAGCTTATATTTAATTTATTTAAATAAATTATTATCTATATTATATTATTTAAATGAGAAACTAATTTATAACTATTATTCTTGAGATTATAATTTGAAGTATTTTTAATCTATAAAAATATATAAAGTATTGAGGCTAAAGTAATTAATTTTTTTAATTCATTTACTTTGATTAATCAAAATAGGTTTATTTTTTAAAATAAATATTTAAAATTTTTAGTCATTTCATTATTTAAATATGTTAATAATTTATGGCTTTCAAAATAAACAAACTGAATGATTATATTTATAGCAGTGATTTTAGTTTTTTAAGAAGTACATGTAATTCTTTGATTTTATTTATTTCTAATTATTTTATTTAATTTTTAAGTTTTAGAAGCTTTTAATGCAAATATATAATTATAAACAAATTTTGTTAAAATACTATCAAAATTTTGCAATTTAAATTCTTGAAAGTATGGGATTTTAAAATATAATTTTTTAAGGTTTGAGCTTATTATTTATTTTTAATATAAAATTTATAATATAAATAAATATATCAAACAAATTTACATATTCATTTTTTTAATAATTTTGATATATCAAAGTATTGAAATTAATCTAAATAAGCGAAATTCAAATATTATTAAGAAAATTCATTCATTTTTCATAAATATGGTCATGTAAAAAAATATTTATGAATAAATATTGTATTTCGAGAAATGGAATAAATTTAGAATTAAATATTTTTTAATTTGAAATTATTCAAAATTCAAATTATAATATTCATTGATTTTTGTAGAAAAAGTAAATTTATTTATGAAATTGTTTTTCTTTTAATTACTTTTAAATCATTGAACGATTATATTTCTAGACAATTTTTTGTAAATATAAAAAATATTAGATACTAAAGGAATTATTAAAATTAATTTGATTATTTATGTTTTACTTATCTTCTTTTTTAATTAAACTTATAAATAATACTTTTCCGATCCAGGCAACAGAATGAGAGTGATAATGGAGATGAATCAGGCTACCCTGAAAGCTCTGTTATTCTCAACAACGGTGATTAGAACATTAATTACCAAAGAAATATTCAAAGAGCTGCCAATATCAGAGGTTAGCTTGACTCAGATGAGGAACAGAAGCAAGAAGATTCCGGAGAATTCGACGATGATCCTTCTGAACCAGGTGAGAGCGGCACCATTTCTAACTCAGATGATATTGACTCTGAACAGTAGTCATATCAAGGAACTACAAGGAGCAACTAGAATCAGTAGCCTGTTCAACAAGTACTTCAAGTACATCAACCCCAGCGAGTCTAGCAGACCTCTCATGTACCTTCAGCCAACTAGTCTAGACAGAGAGACCAGAGTATTAAATATTATAATTAAAAATAAAAAATTAAATATTTATTTAAACCCCAAAATTTGAACTCAATACGTATGTTTGCAAAAGTTTGATAAGTATATAAAAATGTTACGACAATTAAAAGGAAAATTTTATTTAATTTTGAGAGAGGCGATTTTGAGAATGCAAGCATGGTGAAAAAGGGAAAAAAGATTATTTATTTAAAAATAATCCTACCAGTCTAATATAGTTTGAGATGCTGATCAAAAAAATGTATTGATTGTAACTGTGGCTAATAGAGAGAATAGTTTACCGTTCACACTGATTGTTAGAGGATGCTGTTTTTTTCTTCTATATATAATTAACTTTCAATTTATTAATTAATACTTTGATGATTAAACTAATAATGGAATATAAATTGAGATAAATATGCAATGGCTATAGCACTTTCTTTGTTAGCTTTGTAACTTACAAACACTTTATTAAATCAATAATGCCCTTTGTATGCATATAAAATACCTCAAACCATTTAGGTATTTTGATTGAATTTTTGTTGATAAAAGTTTAATATAATTGCATGCATTTTAAGAGCTTGCAATTGGGTTAGTTTGTTGAGTTTATGTTTACAATTTTTTTATTAAAAAAAAGCAATATGTGCAAGTATATCATATAAGGTTTTTAAATATTTCACACAAACGTTATCTAAGAGTCATGTGGTAACTCTCTAAATTTTAACTCTCAAAAAAATTGCTGTTTTATTGTACCCTAACTTAACATCGTATTCATTGCTTGGTTTGATTATTGTAGAGTTAGAGAGCTCAATAGGGCGCTTATAATATTATTTTAATTGAGATATTGTGTAATTCTTATTGCCATTATGCCCATAAATCCCACGCTATCTCTATCTTGCCAATCTTCTCTCTCTTGGAAATATCCAGGAGTACCTCATACATTTCCTAGCGAAGAGTAGCTTTTTTTAAATCAATAATAAAAATTATTATAAGTTAATTTCCATAAATTTCTGGCTTTAAGTCTCAAGAACTTAACAGAGCTTGTGGAGCTCTTTTATTATTTCAATTATGTGCTGTATTAATTAGCTAATTACCTTTGGCACCTATTATTAGATAAAAACTATCTGTAAGTTATCCCAAGGAGGAGAAGCATAAATGCTGCATTTTTGCAATTGCAACAATTATTATAGAATACGATATGACTTGCGATGATTACTACTTAACAAGGTATGAAAAGGATGTCAAGCAAAAATTAAATTAATTTATAGATAAAACAAGAAAAAGATAAGCAACAATCAGGCCTAACTAAAAATTGGCTATATCAAGAGATCAGATAGAATAGTGGTATAGTAAAATAAAATAAGGTCCTCTTCCTCATGATCCAAAAGTAACTTATGAGTTATTAAACTATACGTAAAAAATTACTATAAATTTTACATTAAAGCCTATTATTAACCCCAACCCATGAAAAATATCCTTCAAATCAAAGCATTTATTATAAACCTCAATAATGGGTTTTGGGGTTAATATTAAATTTAAAACTAAGTTTGCTATAATATTATTCAAATATCTTTGTAATTTTTAGATTATGTAATATTTTGAATAAAAATTTTTTTATGGCCCTGCCCTTTAAATGCCTATACTAATCTTATAATTTTAAATGGAATATTGATAATTTATTGCTATTTAATTATTTCTAAAGAGATATATAATAATTTTAATAAATTAGAATTATTTATATTTACAAAGTTTCTCTAGTCAAAATGCAAAAAATTATAAAAATGTTAAAAGAGAGAGATTTGTGAATAAAACATTAATTATTATTAAATTAAACTAAAAATAAGTACTGTTACAATAATATGAAATATTTCTATTTTAATTCAAAAAATAATTTTAATAAAAATTTCGTGATTCGACTATTAAATGAATTTAAAAATTATTATAGTAAAATATTTGTTATGTTTTTTTTTATTTAAATTATAGTTTTTTTTCAAGTTTACTTATGATTTTAAAGAATTATAAATTTACAATATTAAAAATGTATTTTTATAATATATAAAAGAATTTAATTTTATAAGTATGACTCCCATAAGATCTAGTTTAAGAAATAAGTCTAGACCTAGTCCATTAATACATATATTAATAATTAATTTTTAAGTATTGTTGAATTTATTATTAAAGAGTAGAAGAATTACTTTTAGTAAGGAAAAAATTTGTTAAATATTAATTACAAAAGTGTACATATCTAAGAAAATTAAATTAGAAAATATAAGAAGGTAGGGTAAAAATATTTTATTGAAATTTCTATAGTTATCTAATAAAGCATTATATTCAGTTAAACTCTAGTATGTGTGGCAATAAATGATATTTTAATAAAAATCTATTTTAATATTGGTGAATTTAATTGATCACAAAAAATTAAAATCTACTTTTCAATATGCTACTTTGATATAGAATATTTCTTAAATACTAAAGTTCAACTGAACTTTAGTATTATTTTTATTAGACAAGTATATAGATTTCATAAATCTTATTTTGCTCGCACTTCTTTATCACTATTTTAAATTATTCTATGGAATTTATGCACTTTATCAATTAATAAGTATTTAAAAATATAAATATTTTCAGTTCAAATTTTTTAAAAATAATTCCAAGTACATATGTAAGAAAATAAACAGTGTTATTAATTCAAAAGACTTAAGGCTAAATTTTTTCTTATTATCTTTTAAAACTAACTTATAAAGTATTCTAAAAATTTGTTGCTTGTATATTATTTTTGATTTTTGTGAAAGTAGAAATGCTATTGAATAAAATTTATTCCCAAATCAAATATAATAAATCTAAACTAGCACAAACTATATTCATTTGTTACTAGATTTTAATTTTATATTATTTTATAAATATTTATAAATATTTCAAAGTATTTTAAAAATTATTTATCCATAAATTTTAATTTTCTATAGAATTATTTTAGTATCATAATTAGAATTTAAATTATTGAATATATTAACTAGAGTATAAGTTAAGTATAAAAGGGAATATTTAAAATTAAAATTTTTAATTTTAATATATCTTAAAACGAAATTATATCTATTTTTAAAAACAAATATTTTGTAAAATTAAGGATTTATATTCTGAGACTATTCTTGTGGCGAGTCCTTGCATTAAAACTCTTTTATTTTAATAGAATTAATTTAAAGTTATATTATTTATAAAAATCATAGATTCAATTTGTATTCTAATTCTCACTATTGCTAAAATAATTTGAAATGGGAAAATTTTAATATAAAAATAATTATTCACACATAAGAATGCCAATAATTAGAGCTTTTATGAATTTATTATAAAATTATTTAACATTTAAACAGAAAAATAGTTTTAGTTTATAATGTATGTTTGATAGGTAGTACTCATTTATACTAACTGTAAGACTTAACCAATAAACGGAAAGTATAAATGTGTTTAATTGTTGTATAGTAATTACTAATTTAATTCCAACTATATTTGAATTTCAACTAAAAGTCATTCTTTATGAGTTTGATATCTCTTATTGTTCTAGTGGTGAACTTCTACGTTGTCTTCATTCTCGGAATTTGCCTCTAAGTAGTCTTTTCTGATTTCATATATATATATATATCTATTGAAGACGTCTTGCCATTTGGACTTAATCGAATGAGAAAAGAACTTTTTCATTTTTTAGGCAAACTTTTACTCGCGTTGTGATTCTCCCCGTAACTTATCCTTTTCCCCTTGACTCATCTTATCAAAGGAAAGCTCGTTCGTTTTGATCTCGACAGTTGTGTTCTTGATTGCCATTTGAATTTTTCCATATTTATATTCGATTGAGTCTGTTTTACAGTTTTGAAAAAGAAATGCGAAACTAAATCCTCTAAAACATTACATCAGAATATTCCCTACGCATTTCATAGATAGTTGTCTTTCATGTTTTCGCTCGTTCCACAATCCAGACCCATTCATTTCCTAATGCTTTTTTCAATGATAGCATTGACCAAGGCTTCCAATACCTTTCTATATCCAAATGCCTGAAAGTCAATCTTCAATCTTCTATTATTATATCTTCTAATCCCGATTCCTTATTTTATCAGATACTTTTACAGCGATTAAGTAGTTTGTTTGAACTCTATTTTAAGCATTTTCGAGTAAATAAATAATCGCGAATAATGGTTCATTTTAGTTTCAAACTAAACAAATTTTATTAATGCATTGGAATTGTTGCTGTACTTGTCATAGACCTGTTAAATTCTCCCTCCAATTGATAGAAATGAACTTAATTAGCATTAATTCCTTTGGGATTTTCAGAGTTCTGGATAAAATATTAATACAATTAGAATAGATTTTTAACATGAATTAATTATAATTCCAAGAATCATTTGTAGCTTTAGATATGTTTGGAATGAATAGGTTTCATTAAACTTAGCCGCGTTGTCTGCGGTAATCCCAATATTTGTAAAATTTGAATCTGCTGTATTCTTGTATGGTTAAATAGGATCTATACAAGCCGCCGTGATTAGGAACTTTACTCAAGACTATGAAATGCTTATTGATCGACTCATAAAAAAAAATTGCGTATGTGAAATGAAAACTAAAGCTTTCTTTAAATCTAATTAAAGTTATTTCAAATCAACAAGTAGATATTATAGCCAAGCTGCATTACATAACAGTTTTATAATTGTAATTGGTTTTACTTGTCAATTTAATAGAGTGAATGATTCTTATTGATTGAATTTTAAGAAAGCTTTAGTAGCCATTTACATACATTACTCTAAAATAAATTTCAAATATTGTTGGAATTAAATTAGTTATTACTATACAACAACTAAACACAAATTCCAATTAATTTTTATTTGTTTATCTGTCAGATTCATAATATTTAACAATTAAACACATTTATACTTTCCGTTTATTGGTTAAGATTACAGGTAGTATAAATGAGTACTACCTATCATACATAAAACTATTTTTCTGTTTAAATGTTAAATGATTTTATATTAAATTCATAAAAGTTCTTATTATTGAAATTTATATGTGTGAATAATTATTTTTATTTTCGAATTTTCCCGTTTCAAAATATTTTAGCAATAGTGAGAATTAGAATTTCCCTAAAAAATAAAGATAATAGAAGTATGTTATTTGCTAGATTTCAACATAGAGATTATAATCATATTAATATCAAGAATAATTGTATTATGATTAAAAGGCAAATGAATAGAGTATAAATTAGTTGTATGTTAATATAAATTTAATAATATTGCTAATTTAGTATAAAAATTTATAATTAATTTGAATTATAAAAAAAATTAGGGTTTATATTTCCCTGAGTGCATTTTTTAATTTCAATTTAATTAATATAAATATATTGTGAATATAAAAAATATACTCACTATATTAATTGTTTTCAATTCTACTTCTACCCCATCCGTATATTACATCTCTGCCTCCTAAAATACAGTATTTTTAAAATGTTAACCTCAAGTCTTCAAAATATTATCCTTGTGACATTTGATCTTATGACCATGTTATGTATGTAAAATAACATTTAATTTATTCTAAACCTTTTTTTATTAAATGAAGTTTACTTTTATTTTTGACAAATCTTAATAAGTCTTAAAGTTATCAGTTTTTTTAATTGTGAAATTCAAGTATAAGTAAATTTATGACATTATATTAATCTAAATTTGAGTCTAAAAATAATAAGATTATTGTAAATTTTGACAGAAAAAATTCAATTCATTATTATTTTTCAAATTGCGTTCTATGGATTGATATATGATTTTGCAATTATATTTTTGGCTTAACCGAGAAATATATCAAAATTAAGCAAACAAACTACATAGGTTTGAATTCTAATAAATCGGATAAGTTCACTTAATATATGTATAAAAATACTTTTGAGTGAAAATAGAAACAGATTTTTTCAAGCAATTTTGTCATTTTTCCATTAATCTTCATTAATATCTTCATCTATAAATAAAAATAAGTTCTAGATTCAACTAAATCTATATAAATTAGGTCTTTTTCATGTTTAAATACTATTACTAGGCTGTATCAAATATTTTTCATATTACAAATTATTAAATTCACCTAAGGGGACTATCCCCCCCAATTTCTATTATTCTTTCTTAGTATCATAGAAATATAAATGCTGAGTAAGAGTAGCTAATAAACAGAAGCAAAAGATTTGGATCAAATCTACTTCAAAGTCACTTTTATATGTAAAATAAGAATTAATAGGAAGAAGATTTTTAATATTACTTCAATATTTAATTTTGGGGGGAAAATTCCTGCCCCCAACATTAAATTTTTTGTTTTTTGCAATAATTTTAATAGAAACAAATAAATTTCAATTTCAATTACCATAATCATGTACTATACAACATTTATTATTATATAATTTTCAAGGTACATAATTATTCTTTATCGAATTATATATTATTAACAAGGCTAAAATAAGTGTTTTTATTAATAATTAAAGTAATTTTCATTAAATTTTAAATTCATTATCAAGGTAAAAATGATATTTGAAGCTAAATTTAAAAAAACTACATCATAATTGATGATAAAGATTCTTTGAAAATTATAAAAATTACATATTTTTATGTATGGGGCAAGAAACTTCCAAAGGGGCAGGAAAATTGCCCCTTCTAATTTTTTATAAAAAAATCAAGTTATAGTAATTTAACATAATATGTTAAATTAATTTAATTTTGTAAAAAAAAATAAAAAGAAGTCAAGAAATTATAAGTTCAAATTATTTTATAAAACATTATTTCTTTTTTAATACATTATGTTAAATTACAATAACTGTGTTTTTTTACTTTTCGATATGTTTATAAAAATTAAATTTTGAAGAAATATTAAAAATCTTCTTCCTATTAATTCTTATTTTACTTATAAAAAGTGACTTTGAAGTAGTTTTGATCCAAATCTTTTGCTTATGCTCATTAGCTACTCGTACTCAACATAAATTTCAATGATACTAAAAAAGAAAAATAGAAATTATGGCTATTTTTTAAATTATGTATATTTATTAATTAAAGACAATGATTATGGATAACAGATAACTTTAGAGATGACTATACTTATTTTTTTTAATGGAAGGGCAGGACATTAGGTATTAATTATCTTAAAATTATTTAAACAATAATATTACTCACAAACTGGTCTTTATATTAATTTTATATTTATATATTTAATAAATAATTTAATTATATGAATTTAAAATTATTTATAAATGATACATTGTAAAGAGTAAATTCAAATCCAAAAACTTCTTACTGAGTTTCAATATTTAAAGATTAAATTTGTTGTATACTTGATAAGAATTTAATGAAATATTTTTCCATAAGTTTTCTGATTAATATTTAGTATTTTAGGCAAAATTTAACAAACGAAATTTAAAATATTTCACTCAATATTATTTTACTATTGTAACATTACAATCGATTTGAAATTTAAATAAAGATTTATTAATAATTATTGTAATTTGTGCTATTCATATTTGTTACAATCTTGAATATATTGTAATTTTTCAAAGGAGACTTTCAACTGATTTAAATTTTTTTTAAATAGTACAATTTTGTCGAGATTGTAACAAAGATACATAGCTAACAATTATAATAATTATCAATAGAATTTATTTAAATTTCAAATTCGATCGTAACTTTACAATTTATCAATTTGGAGTTATATAAACTTTATCTTTTTAAAATGTTTGCCTTTTTTAGATGCTACGTAGATTAGCTTTAGTAATTCAATTATTCATTTATCTCTAGAATGATTAGTTAATTTTTTAAAAATATTTTCTATGTTTACTGAAAAACAAATTCATATATAAAATGTTGAATTTTAAATCCTACCTTCTATCAAAATGAAATAATTGCTGTAGAGACTTCAATTATGATTGTAAAAATCAGAATTTTATTATCATTTTATAGTATAAATAATTCAGGTTATACTTTAGAATGCATAAAATAAATGGGAAAATAAAAGATAAAATTATTATACTTTCATTTTTAAGAGTATTAAATTTTTTATTTTAACAAAAAAAGAATTACTTTTATTTAATAAGTCATATTTAACTAAATAAATATAATGAATCGATTACATTTGTCGATAATTAAACTTATAAAAAAGGTTTTGAGGTTGTGGTTTTGTAATTATAAACTTAGAGTAATATCTAGATGTGACTTCAACTACTTAAAGTATTAATCTAAAAATTAAATTGCACACACTTCTTAATTTTCAATATTTTATGTAAATAAATTTTATACGTTTAATAAAATATCCATAATAAAAACTAATAAAATACAATAAAAATTATAATTTTCATATTTTATAAATATATAAAATAAATTATAGAATTTGTACTCTAAGATAAGATAAATTTTAAAATAATTTTCAATGGCTTATTTAAAATTTAATAATTTGTAAGTTCATCAAAAAGAAATAAAAGACTTACATATTTTCATTTTATTAATGTAGTTTTACTATCATTATGACTAATATATGCTGACATATTATATTAAATTTAGAGTTAAATTACAAACTTAATAAATAAAATATAACATCTTTTTATTCGATTTTAAACTTTTATCCAAATTATAACCATTATTAATTAATATGCATTAGATTTAATTAATTTACTTAATTTTACATTATATAATTAATTTAATAAATATCATATTTTAATTTTTCATAATATTTAATCATATCAGCTATTTATCTATATTTATACTCAATTAAGTAATCGTAGATTTTCATTAGAAATTAATCGCAGCTTAATAATTGCTGGTCATTTAATCCAATATTTTCTATTGTATAGCTTTAAAGTATAAAATAACTCGCTCTAAAATATCTTGTCAATTAGGAAATAAGAATCTTAGATTTTACTAATTAATATTGCTTAATTAATTACAATTAAAAAATCATTTCAAGTCATATCTCATTGAAGGTGATATTCTTCACCATTCATTTAGAAAAGAATATATATTGCTTTTATAATATTTAATCGATATTTATCACAACACATAAATTTTCCATATAATTTATGTGGTAAATTAATTATAAACTAAAATTTTAAAATTATAATCAAAATAATTTAATTTTAATTTGAAAGCTAAAGTAATTAGTTGTACACTTATAACTTTGGTGTCCTTGATGTGAATCAAATTAAATTTATAAGTTACTAAAAATAGAGGTAGTTATATATATATATATATATATATATATAATTCATATTCTATATAAATTTTCAATCCCTCAATCATTACTATTATAGCATAGATACAAAGTTGATTAATTCTTTTGGAATTATATAATATTCAAGTTCATATTTTTTTAAATAATTATATTTAAAGATAATTTCAAGTTTTAATTTTAATCTTATGAATTATACTATGAAATGCATGCAAATTGACAAATTCCTAAATTATTAACTTTTAATCTTTTTTTATTCAATAGCTCTTATTAAATATTTTCCTTGTTAAGTAAATTCCTTTCCTATATATAATTTGATATTAACAAATAATGATTAATAAGAAATTTAATTTATTTTATTATATTTATATTAATTATATATATTTATTATAACATTATAAGATTATTAATTTATACTTCTTCATTATCTTCTTGCATTTACTGTCAATAAGTTAAAAACTTTCTTATACTTCGCTCTCTCTATATTCAATTCCTATCTGATTTATTTATCAATTTCCATAATTCCTCACATTTATTCTCTTTGTATATATTAATATATAATAAGTAAATAGTAAAATTAATATTTTAGACAGATATTATGAATAGCTTTAATTTCAATAATAAAATGATTGATGCATTAAAAACCCCAAAACCCCTTAGTGAGGTTTATAAGTGCTTTGATTTGTAGTGTATAGTTGGGGTCTTATTGGGGTTAGTAGAGAAATTGGGCCAATTTACAAAATGAGAAATAGAAATTAGCGAAATTTAGGGTCGATTTATGATGAGTAATATTTAGATTTACTGCTTCAGCTTAGGTATGGTACGTGTATTAATATAGACTAAGCCAAACCTGTACTAAATTATGCAGCTATAGCAAAGTTATTACGCAAGAGTGCCTCAACTGTTAGGTATCACTGCTTGCTAGCTGTTTAGCATTTTAATTCTGGTTGTTGAACGCATCCTGCAAGAAAATAAAAGTTCTCTCAGGCTCATATTGACTTCCTCTGCGACTCGAAGACTTTGAAGTATTGGGCACACTTTCCATTAGACTAGCGAGCTGTGATGTTTCATCGCAGGTTTCCTGACATGCGTATCTCTCCTTAGACTATAGCCAATATTTATAGAAGAAATGGTATTACTTTCAAGACTGTCAACAGAGTGAAGAGAGTGATTGATTTTACAGTGCCATTTTATAGTAATAATTTAAACTATATATATGATTAAATGCAGAGAGCTATTACCAATAACATCAAGTTCATACACGCTGATGAAGCTGTATTCACCTTCAACACCTTTATTAATAAGTCTTGGTATAAGAAGTATGATAATATAGAAGTCTATGATTAAAAAGTGAAGGCAGTCACCCATGCAATTTTAGCTGGTATAAGTGAAGATTCAGGCCTAGAGAGTTATGTTATTCACCCTCGCTCTATTAAGCGAGAGTAGTATATAGAGTTCCTACATAAGCTCAGAGAGAAGTATAGTAACCAAGAGATCATCCTGTTTGTTGATAACCTCTCAGTTCATAAGACTAAGGAGTCTAAGAAAGCTTATGAAGAGCCTAAATATAACTCCTGTTATACAAAGGGCGGGGGAGGGGTTCATTATAGCCCATAATTTAATGGAATTGAATTCTACTGGAGTTAAATCAAGACTCACTACAAGAATCTGCTGCTGTATCATCTTATGTATGACTTGCCTATCGATACAGTTGACTTAATTCAAAGCAGCTGTAAGAGAGTGAGCTTAGATAAGATAACAGTTTGTGTGAGAGAGGGAAGAATGAATTTTTATAAGTAAGTTTTAGATTTAAATGAAGAATAAGTTCACATATTAAACTAACCCATAAAGGGGTTTGGCTTCTCTTTTTTCTCCTCTTCTTATGGCTTGCTTGGGCCCTTATTTCTTCTCTTAGTGCCAGCTCCTGCATCTATGTTCATTTCATCTGGTTTTTAGACATCTTTATAAAGGCTCTTGCTCACCTCATAAATTGTCTGCGATTTTCTTTCTCTGTGAACCTTTGCATGCTCTTTCATAAGATATATCTCCAATTTCCTTCAAAGTTATATGTCAAAGCTTACTTGAAAGATAAGGATGCTTCTTAAGTTCAGCTGAGCTTATTATAATGCCTTGCTTTTTCTAGTCTTCAGGAGAAATAGAATATCGTTTCTTATGTGCTTCTTCAATTATTTCTCTGAGATACTCCTTTTTTATTGTACCAAGAACACCAAAGAAGAAGTTCCTTTCTGGTAGTTTGTTAGAGAGTTGTTTCTTGGTAGGAAGGTAAACTACTATTTCCTCATCTTACATGGCATCCTCATAAAGATTAGTGACTGAAATCTCAGGGTAGTTGGGAATTTCTATTAGTTTAATTTCTTTATTTTTAAAAGCTTTCTTCTCCTCACAAAGTATTGCTTTTAAGAATTAGATTTTGGTACCTCCAGTTGGAAGGAGTAAACCAACTGTATAATATGTTAATAGTCTTCAAGTTATCTTACCTTGTAAAGTTTGGTATCGATAGAGATCTTCCTTACTTCTTAATCTTGATATCATTTCTTGAGCCTCGACTCTTTTCATTTGATCATTGAGTGATTCCATCTTTGTTCCTCTTCCTATTAATGAATTTCAAA
>ARYC01000617.1:0-122458 GCA_000711775.1 Oxytricha trifallax | reverse complement strand
CAGAGATTTAAAGCCAGATAATATTATGATAAACTTTTCTCCAGTAAGAGTAGCAATAATCGATTTCAACAGAGCCTAAAGAGTGGAAGTCTCAAGGCTTGAAACTGTAATGCGAACTCAAGGCTATTATCCAGAAAGAGAAGACTGGAGAGATGGTGACTTTTAGTGGGATGTGTGGGCTTTAGCAGCAATAATAATAGAGTGCGATATGCCTCGCAACGATTACTACTCTACAAGGTGCGAGAAAGATGCTAACTAAAGAATCAAGTAGTTTATAGACAAAACCAAAGTATCTCAATCAATAAAAAATATGGCAGAATCAATAATAATAAAACCAAACTCAAGATCAGACATATCAATAGAGCAGATAGAGTTGTGGTTAAGTAAGATAAACTTCAGACCTCTCCACATGATCGAAAAGTGCATTTTGAGTGATTAAATTAAATACATTTACTATAAATTTCACATTAAAACCTATTAATAACCCCAACCCCTAACAAATTCCCTACAAATCAAAGCACTTATAAACCTCATTAAGGGGTTTTGGGGTTTTGAATGCTATGGAGAAATTATTTCATTACGAAAATTTTATTACGAAAATTTCAATGATGGTACATTTATTGTTTGCTTTGCTTATTTAATTTGAATAGCTAATTTTATGAAATCATCTTCTTTTAATTCTTAGGAACTCCATTTTTTAAAATGTGTTGGTACCAACTTAGAAAAAAATCAAATTGGTACTGGTACCTTATTTTTTGAACCATGTTGGAATTTTTCCATTAAAACCTTATTATTTTAAAACTAGTTACTAATTAAGTTTTGGTACTAATGAATTGGCATTAATTAAAATTAAACAAATTTAGTAACGTTACAATTAAATTAAAACAAATTTAGTACAAAATTAATGGAATTTAATTGGTTAAAATGGAAATCTATCTATGAAATTTGGTACAGATTTTGCAAACTTTATTCATTATATTTTTACAGGGTTGACCTCCTATAAGATTCCCATATTATAAGTGTCCTAAATCAATAGAAATTATAAATACAAAATTTTAAGATTGATATCCATTTATGATACTTCTGGAACTAAATCATTATATGATTGTGGATATCAATCACCTTAAAATGACCCTTTTTATTCATATTTTTTATTCAAATTTTACTTTTATCATCAAACATTTTTCAATTGGACGAAAATATGATCATAAATAACACAAGCTAAAAGAAATGAAAGTGTTGAATTGATTTTGAAAAATATCTTTTTGAAAACATCAAATATATTTGTGCATAAATGCCAATTTTTTAAAAAGATGTAATCATCTAAATTCATAAAAACGATCAGTAAAAGTTATAACTTATGAAAAAAATGTAAAACAGATAAAAATGTTACTCAAACTTATCTTTTTTTTAAAATCAAAATTCTATAACATGTATATAAATATGAAAACATAATAAGTTGAGTATTAAAATAATGATCATATTAAATTTTCAAAAATCTCATAACTAAAGTGAAAATGATGCTTCCTTGCTCAAATAAACTCTAATCCCCAACATTATCCTCGTCAATCTAAGCACATATAAAACTCATTAAGGGGTTTTGGGGTTTTGAAAGAATCTTATAAATATATATATATATATCATTATATGTAATAGCGATCCAAGAACAAGAAAAATTATTATTAAAAAAATTATTTATATGAAGTGGGAGGTTCTAGGTGAGCAGATAATGAATAAAAACATTTACCAAAAATGAAAATAAATAAATTACATAAGAGAATTGGCTAATAAAAATTAAAATTCATTAATTTAGTAATTTATAAATTTTTATTTCCTACTTAGATAAATAGAATTTTCAATTTAGATAAAAATGTAATTATAAAGACATAATTGTTTCTAAATTATTTTAAATTATAAAATTTCTTAATTTTATTAAATTAAATGATAAACTCCTAAGATTAGATACAGAATTTAAGAATATTGTCATTGATTTTTTGCAATTCTAAAAGTAATTTAAGGATCTATTTAAAAACTTGCAGAAATGTGAATATTACATTAAACATTTTATTTATAGAAACATAAAGAATAATTTCAAAAATGATTTATTTTCTTCTCGTTAGAGATTATTTGTTCAAGATTCGCAATGAATTAAAAAATGAGAAGTTTTTTTATCCTCACTTTTGCGATAAACATTCTATTTTAAATATAAAATTCTTTTAAACACAATAAAATTAAAGATTAACTCATGAAATTATAATTACATCTTATAATTTTACTAATTATATAAACGGGAAAAAATATCAAATAATTTATTTATGTTAAATATTAATTACTTCTCATAAATTAAATTTCGTCAATAGTTAAAACAATCGACCGTCAAATATAATTTATTAAAAACAATCATTAATATTATTTATGCTTTTAACTTTATTATAAATAATTATATTAAAAAAAACATTTATAATTCAACATTCTATAATGAATTATATTTAATTAAATTTTTCTTAAAATTATTATTTAATGGTATTTAAATTTGAATAGATAGTTTCACCATGAAAAAAATAATACTTATTTTGAGTAGAGTATATTAATTAAATAGCTTAATTATTTTGAATAACTTTCAATTTTAATTGATTTATTTTTAATAAAAATTAATTTATAACTGCTTTTTTGCTATTTATAATTAATTATTAATTTAAAAGAGTTAATTAATTTATCAAATTACTATATCTTATAAATAAAAGTACAATAAATTGAAATTATTTACATTTTTTATGAATTTTACAAGAAAATAAATTAAGGAAAGAAAGACTAAAAAGTTTCATTGAACTTAGAAAAGTCAAATAATTTAATAGAAAAGCGTTTATTTTTATTGATACGTCTTTTTTCTTTTTTCTATAGTATTTTTAGTTAAGGTATATTATTAAATTAATTATTTTTATAAAAATATCTTCAATAAAATAAGGTTAATACTTATTATTATTATTAAAAACTTTACTTTCTGATTTAAACCTCTCTTAAATATATGTTTTTTTATTTAATTTGTGATAATTAGTAGAATTTTATTAATACAATTATAGGAGTTGTATGTTTTATGTGTATTTAATCAAGATATTTATAGCATTTTTTTACTATATCAAAATTAATTTTATTTGCTCTTCCATATTGCATCTCTGTTTTTTGAAGTTTGCTTATTCTAATGACACATTTATACATCTAATTATTAACAAGAATATGAAAAAGCTCTCATTTTTATCATATAGACTATTCTCTTAACTATAAAGTAAATTGTTTTAACTTTATCTGCTTCGCAGCAACTGCCATAATATAAAAACTATTGCCCTAAATTTTTCCTGTTTTTGAGGAATCTGGGGTGTTAAAAACCTTTACAAAATTTACAATTTCTTTATTAATGCTCTTATTTAAAAATGAACAATACTTTAAAAATACATTGAATATGTAAACGATTTTCAGATTAAGAAAATTAATAACTTATCTTTTTCTTAAGGTTTCTTTACTCATTCACTCATATCTGATTTTATAATATTTAATTTATTGAATAA
This sequence comes from Oxytricha trifallax, assembly GCA_000711775.1. Classification (NCBI taxonomy): domain Eukaryota; phylum Ciliophora; class Spirotrichea; order Sporadotrichida; family Oxytrichidae; genus Oxytricha; species Oxytricha trifallax. The sequence goes on along the minus strand of ARYC01000617.1, from coordinate 118,895 downwards.
TTTTAATCGTTTTCCACATTTTTTATATTTTAGAATAAAGTAAAAGCCTAAAATAACAGAGTCTAGTTTAAGAAAGTTTTAGTAAAGCAATCTCTTTTTAATCAACTCTTAGAAGAGCATATAAAAAGCAAAGTCTTTTTGTACCTCTAATCTTAATGAAATAGATTAAGAACTAGTCTAGTATAAATAATAGTTAATTACTAGAAGTTTTGCCTTGTTAAGCGCGTTTATATTTTAAGCATTTTTATTACAATTCACATTATTAAATTCATTTAAAGGCAAAGAATATACATATCTCTGGCTTAAACATGCTAAAATTTATTTTATTTTACAAAATAATTCATTGAATTTAATTATTTTTTCTTTCTATAAGTTTCTTTAAATACTTCACTCTAGCAAGAATTCTTAATATAAACATATAGTTTAATTGTTATTTTTTCTATTATAAATGCCACAAAATATCATTCTTATTAATCAAATTAAAAATTTTATAATATCTCTAGTATTCTCAATAAAGCTCTAATAATATCATCAATCAAATTAATAAAACGATTAATGAAGGGGAGTTGGGGTTTAGATTGAAGATAAGGAGGATTAATCTTGCAGCTTCTTGTAAGAAAAATTAGAAATATACTAAAACAAAAATCCATCATAATTTATCCTCAAAAACTTGAATCATTTAGAGCTGTATTTAAAGTATATAAAAAATAGATTCATTTTATATAGTAACTAATTTTTAATTAATTTTTTCCATAGCCATTTGACAAATATCGTTTTTATAATATTTGGAAATATTTTCAGAAAATCCTGAAAGTGGGTACAGATATTGACTAAAATATAATCAAATATCAATAATTTTTAAATTTAACAAAAGATATGTAAATAAAATAGTATAATTCTTTATCAAAATGTATGACAGTAAATCATTAAATATAAATATCTCGAATTTTTTTATGAAAAATTATTACTTTTATATAATTTTGAACAAGAAAATTTATTTTAAATAATTTAAAATTGCTTAAAAAGGAAATAATTTTTGTTAATATATAGTAAATATATTTATACAATTTTTAAAAAATAGCAAAAAATTAAAAAATTATTAATAAATAATTATACTATAATTATTATATTTTTAATAAATTTAGAATCAAAACAAATGAGATATCTACACCCCTATAAATAATAATTTTATTCTAATAAAAGTGACTTATCATTCTAATTAAATATTCATTCTTATATCCCCCTCCCCGAAATTTTAAGAATCAATGCTGAATTATTGACACAAAAATTATAATTTACAATTATTTAATTTTCTTTAACTTTAAAAGAAAATTAGATTAGGATGTTTTAGCTACCAAAGGGATACGTAGGATTATAATAAGATGCTAGATTGTCTCATAAATTTACAATTTTGAGAATGATTTTAATTCCTAGAATAATAACTACTCATACATTTTTAGCCAGTTTTTATACTAATCTAATGAGCTAGACTAATATAAAATATATTAATTTATAAATAATTAAACTTATTTGATCTCAAATTTAAATGCTTCAAATGCATGATTGAGTATTTCAAATATTCAGACATAAATCTTAAATTAAATAAATATTTTACAATTATTTTAAATCATGCATTCTCAATTATAGAGGAATCTAAAGTATTTAAAAATGAAAGCGCAAAAAACTATTTTAAATATTAATGAAATAACTGAATTAAAATTAAACAAATCATAAGAAAATATATTTAATTAAGTTATGCTTTAATTAATGAAAAAATTATACAATTAATATATTTCAAATATGCTTGGTCCAATTTTACTTAATATTAAATAAATTATTATACAATTAAAACGTTTTTTTGAAAAATTTAAATATAAATATAAATATAGATACTTAAATAAGAATTAAATAAAAGTTAAAATCTAAATTTAAAAACTATCTAATAAAATATGGCTAATGTTTTATAACAAAAACTATGTAAATATTTCTAAAATTATTTATATTTTAGCATAAATATAATATAAAACTTCTTCAAGGATAACATATATAGTTAGAAAACTTTAATTAAATTAAAAATGAATTTTAATTAAAATTTCTTAAAAATACTTTTATGGCTTCATATTTTAAATATTATAACATGATAAAACCAATTATTTTATTTACTAAATAAATGAGTGATTTTGTGATGAAATGCTTGGAATTCTTGTAAAATATGAAAGAAAATACGATAAATGTTTGGAATAGGGAAATATTTGGCTAAAGAGATACAAAAACTTAAAAGGTGATTCAAATGAAAATACGTTATAATTGTAAGGTATAGTTGGTGAATGTATGCTTATTTTGAATACAGATTCTGATGAAACTATTTTTTATGCTTCAAATTATAAATAAACCATAAATAATATAATTTTTTATTTACAAAAATTTTAAATCAAATATAAATGTTTTTGATTTTTTATGTAGAAAAATGAAACATATTAATGAAAAAAATATATTTAATTGATGTGAGAGAAAAAGCTATAGTTTATTTGACAAAATTTTCAAAAGTTTCACTAATTACATACCTAAGGACTTTGTAAATATTGCTTATCATAATAAAATTAAAATTTATTATTTTAATATTAGAAGAAAATGACATGAAACTATATATACCAAATTTATTGCCTCCATTTTTCAATTTAAAGGGAATGCAATTCGAACTATTTAAGTTTGTTGTTTGCTGCACTTACAGAAAATATTATTAAACATATATCATTTAATAATATTAAATCCTAGTATGATCCAAGATAAGTTAGAGAAATTGGATTGCAATTATTTCAAAATTCAGATGAAAATAAAAAGCTGACATATTCTCAAATAATTTAATCCATTAATTTTAATAGATAGAATTAAATATTATAAATATTTTTATAATTTCATAATATGAAATTTGCAGGAAAGATAATGTTGTTTTTCTACTATTTTCAAATAATTATTTAAATTTTATTTATGAGATATCTCTCTATGGTTGAAAGAAATAAAAATAATTAATTAGTATTGCAGGAATACATTTGATTTTGGGAAAACAATTTATAATTAATTAATTAAATATAATAAATCGTGGAAGTTAACTTTTTGGAAACCCTGTCAATATGGTACTTGTTCGAGAGAGAATTAAAATTAGCTGGACTTTACTATTGGCGGTACCCCTCTATCGCATCCCTAGAGCGAGATAACTTGACTTTAATTTTGGGTTATTTGTTTAGTTGATTTTAATGCTCAAATTAAAGTCGAGTTATCTTTCTCTAGGGATGCGATAGAGGGGTACCGCCAATATTAAAGTCCAGTTGATTTTTAATTCTCTCTCGAACAAGTACCATATTGACAGGGTTACCAGAAAGTTAACTTCCACGATTTATTATATTTAATTAATTAATTATAAATTGTTTTCCCAAATCAAATGTATTCCTACAATATTCTCGCAGACTAAGTTTTAATGTCAATAATAAATTTATAATAATTATTTGAGGGAAAGTTAACTATTCCTTATTATATTTTCATGATTTAATCCAGAGTAGATTTTGTTTAAATATAAATAATTGTGAATTTTGAAATGTAATTGACAATCTAAATTATTTCATAATTCTTTAATTATTTACTTTAAAATTTATTGGATTCAATAAGAAATTTGTATATAATCTAGGATATAATTGATAGATTTTGAATAAAAGCATAAGTTTTTTTATTAAATATTAAAATTTGAATGTAATGATAAAGTTTAAATAAAAATTAAGGGCTTTGCCCAGTTAGTTTTTATTAAAGTATATTTTTTTATATAAAGCTACCACTCTCCCCATAATATTAAATGTCCACAACAATTGAAAAGCTTGGACATGAAATTATCTATGTTAAATGCTCAAATATAGAAATATAAGGAAATCATTTAATGATCATTAATTCAAGTTTAAAGAATTTTATTTATTAAAATATCATCAAATTTTAGATAGTAATAGATATTGTAAGATTTAAAATTAAAAAGTTATTCTATCTTTTAATTTTAATTAAAATCTAATATAAATGGATAATATATTTATAAGTATTAATAAATAGAAAATAATGTTAGGGGTACTCAAGATTTATTTTTATGTTTATATTTCAATTAAAAACAAAAAAAGAACGTACGCTTTTTCTATCACTCAAGTTATAAATAAAAACAAATTTATACTATCTTCACTATTTATTACATTTATAAGAACATTTCAATTTAATGACTAATAAAATTAACTAAATTTTTTATTTACTATTACTAAGTCTAAATATTTGACATATCATATTTGATAATCAAGAAATAAGTTGAGATAATAAAAATATTTATTAAGAAAAAAATATATTAAAATTAAAAGTAATCAAAAATAATAATAACATTAATTTTTTTAAAAGTCTTACAATAATTTTTTAGATTTAAGTAAATTAAAAATCATTATGAAACTAAAATCTTAATATATACTTAATATTTGGAGTGATTACGTAAGGTCCGGCAACTAATGTAATTACTTGCTTCATGATTTGGTATCATGATTAGACAGGTGAAGGTAGAATTTGAATTGTTAGTATAGATGTGAAAGAAATTTCTAAATCTTTATTACATTAAATAATATAAAATTTACTTTGAGCTATGTATTATTTGAATATAAACATTATTACAAGTAAATCAGTTTTCTTAAAATAAAAAATGTTTATAACTTCCATATTAATATTATTAATTTTTTTGAATATTATGAAGCAAAAATTTAAATGAACTCTTAAATAAAAATTAATTAATTTTACTTTAGAGAAACTAACTAAAACCTTTTTTTAAAGAAATTTTGAAATTCCTAGTTGAAATAAGAATTTTAAATATATTCTCCATATTGTTAACATAATATTTAATTTACACATAATGGAAAAACGACTTTAATTTTATCTGTCTCAAACAGGAATTGACAGTCTATTACTCCAAGCTTTTAATAGTCTCAGATTAGAAAAGCCTTAAGATCCAATTATATACCTCTCAAATTATAAATTATTATAATTTTATTTGTTTAAATAAGCAATAATTATCTTTAAGAGAGATCATATATGTTCAAAGATGCTGGTTCATTGGTTACTAGAACATATTTGAATGCAGAAGAAGAATAGCTTTTTGAGGAGTAGGAATATCTAGAAGCTAATAATTCAAGAGATGAGTCTATTAATTAAGAAATTAAAATAAATTAAATTGACCCTGTTTCGCCCTCCAAAAATAGAGCTGCATTTACTTATTAATATCTTTTTACTTACTGCAGCATGGAAAAATATTGATGTAATTCATGAAGTTAACGAAGATGAAAATCATGAGGATTTTTAAGAATAATTAGATAATTAATTTTCATTGGAGGTCCACTAAAAGGTTGATTTCCACAGGAAAGATTTACTAATTACAATAACAACAAAGAGAGCTCAATTGCCCAAAGAGTTTAAAAGACCTTTCAGCAAAGCAGAGCTTAACACTCAGACAAACAAGAGAGTATAAGTAGAAAATCATTATGAATTTCTCTTTTTATTTTAACTAATAAATTATAGATGACACACTTATTAACAAAATGCATTAGCATTTCGAGATAACTCTAAAAAATAAGAAAAATCAGTTTCAAATAAACGATCAACAGGCATAAGAAGACTTTGAAGACGACGAAAGTTGGGATGTTACGGAAAAACCAATTTTTAAATTAATTTAAATTCCATATATTTTCAATGCCTTTGTCTATGGGTAAATAAGAGTCAGTTGCTTATGTAACTACAAAATCAAAAGACGTCCCAGCTTCTTTAACTCGATTGAGCTATATAACTCAAAGAAATTATTTTATTCTGAATTTATATATTTAAGAACCCTTGACGACTATAAACTTCTATATAAGCTGACTGATGATGGAGCCCATATTTACCTGCCTTTAATTAATAGAGCATTCGAGATAGATTATCATGAAAAAGAAACTGCGCTTATAGACAGGTGCAGAGAAAACCAGTAGTTAATACCTATATCTTATGATCAAAAGAAGGTAAATAAAAGGGTTCTTAATATTCAAGATTTGTTCAAATATTTGAGAAAAAGGTCCTTAAAGTACCAAAACGTTATCAATATTTCTGAGATTGCAAGAGGTGGTGAGGCTATCGTCTACAGACTAGAATATTTAGGAATGGATGAAGTCGTCATTAAAACTACATAACTAGAGGAAAAATTGGACAATCTTTTACTGACGTAGTAAGCTTATATTGATATTATGGGTGAAACTTAGCATTTAAGACTCCTTTAAAATCCAAATTTCCTAGCAGAAATCAAGGAAGAAATTATTGAGTACGATCTCCAAAAATCTTTAATATCAAGATACTGTGTAATTGTTGAGAGAGCCTCTTATACTTTGTATGATTTACTTATGATTTGGAAAAATCCAGTATTAAGAGAGAAATACGTGGAAGAATACAGTCCTTAAAAACTAGCTTATTACTTCTACAGATCTATGCAAATCTTGGCCTATTTACATTAGAGGAACTTCTACTATGGTGATATGAAACCATAAAACTTGCTTGTTTTCAGAGACTAGTAAGTTAAAGTAGGAGATCTGGGCACTTCTTTCAAATTAGATGACTTAAGAGGTGATAACGAACCAATTTATTGTCTAAAAGGTATCTCAAAAGCTTATGCGTCATAGTTCATGAATGAATCTTTTTAATGTATGAGAGGAGTTTCAAAGAAATAGCTGTTTGATGGGGACAAATTTTCATTGATTAGAACATTCCAGCAATGTCTTGAAGAGACAAAGGGACTTAAATATTATTTATTTAGATTTATTTTTGTCAGCACTTTATATTTCAAATCATTAATTTCTTGAAATCCTAAAATTATTAAAATTTTATAGAAATATCCAAACTAGACTACAGAATACGATAATGTGTGCGATGAAATGCTAAATGATTTAATAAAAATGGATATATTAGAAGTAGTTTATAAATTTTCAAGGTACTTCGCCTAAAACACTGGTTTTGTTTTGAATCTAATAGATCAAATGAAAAATGAAAATAAATGGGAGTCATTGTTAGTAGTCTCCTAACTTTCTAAATATAAGTTTGTAATTGATTGGGCTTTAAAACCAGCAATAACATTTGTTCCTTTTGCCGAAATGGAATAAACCAGCATTCAAAAGCATAAGCTAGAATTAATTGATAACTTACACTATTATGACGAAGAGACAGATTATGTTCAAAATTAAAATTTAGAGACTAAGTAATCTATTGAGGAGGTTGAGTTGAAACTACAATGGGATTTGGATTGGAAAAAAATTCTGGGGCGTTCAGAAAATATTAATTATGAAAATAAGTAGATTGCAATAATATAAAATGAAAACTTATAAAACTTATATGTATTAATATAGTCAATTAAAAAAATGGAATCCATGGACAGCTTTATCTTTTTAATATTGACCTTCTTATTTTGCTCCATCTGGGCAAACTTAGTTTTTCGTTCCACTCCTTTTCTAGTGCAACTTGAACTATCAGTCTACTGACGTCCCAACTCCTTCTGGTAAGTATTGCTGAAATATAATGTTTTTAGATATGTTTTTTGTAACTTAAAAATTTTAATGAGTAATCAGCTCCTTCTTCTTCTCCATTTCTTTATTTCCAATGATAACTATTTCTTTTAATTTTATTTTATCAATTTTCTATTATTTTATATGAATCGATCAAGTTTGAACATTAAGAAATCATTTGATTAAATGTTTTAAGAGGTAGTATAATAATCACAGATTGTTGAATTTTTACAATTTTCTTAGAATAATGGATTCTTAAAGGGAACTTATATTCATTAACCATAAGGAGTAAAGGAAGAGCAGTTCCTGGAGTTTAGATAACAGCTAATAGAATTGAGAAAATTTACACTCATCTGATATACCTAAGAAATATATATTATACGGAAGGATTCCAGCCTAATATGTCTAAGAGTTCTAGGATTAACTGGTATTTAAAAGAAACGCGATAGTGCTAGAATGGTGCTTAGAATCTATGCTAATAGGGATATTGACTAATTCATTAACAAATTGAATATGAAAATAACAATGCAGCTACCGGAAGTTGCTGATAGTTGCTATAAAGATTTATTGAGGGTAAGTTTCCTGCTCAGTACAATTTTCGAGCCCACTATGAAAGTTTCCTCCCCCAACATTGAATTTATATTTTACCTTAACTTTATAAAAAAATTTAGTATAACTTGAAGGTTTATATTTTCCCATTATCTCATTATATTTTGTAAAATATAATGAACTAGTTATTTAAATTAAGAACACATGTAACTTTTTAAAAGTTTTAATTTAATTTTTATTTAAAAAAAAATACTGGATGCCAAAATATGAGTTATATAAAGATAATTTATAATAAAGATTATTAGAAATTTATAAAATTTAAATATTCATATGTAAGGGGCAGGAAACTACATTCGTGTGCAAAAAACTTTTCTCCATTATGGGTGAATATACCATTTAAGGAGGGAACTTTCTCCCCCGATTTATTTTTAAAAAATAGATTTTTAGGCAAGGAAACTTCCCTCCAAAATTCTTATAGATATCTTGAAATCTATCAAGGATTTAAGAGATACAGAGGGTGTTTAAATTATCAGAAAAGATAATCTAATAGAAATATGTTAGAAGTAAACTACTATAAGCCAATTAATAATTTGGCAAATAATTCACCATAAAGGTTTATTACTATATTAAAGATACAGAAAATGAAACCTGCGAGTTTAAAGCAACAAAATTAATTGTAATGGAGGGAAAAGACCCTACTTTCTTTATTAAATCGAATGAGCAGCACTTCTTTTTGTATTTCGAATTTTAAGAGCTTACTTTTTAAGATGCTGAAATCTTGAGAGAATTAGTGAGAAATATGATCATGGATTTATTTTAACAACTTGTATATTATATATGATTTAGATGTTAGCAATGATAAGAACTACGAAAGATATTTTAATATAGCTTATATTAAACATTTAGACTAGTATTCAGGTGTATGCTTATTTCTTTGCTATAGGAGTATGAGACTCAATATAATCCATTCTGTAACTACGAAAATGAATTAGAAAGTTTCATACCTGAAGCTTAATCACTACAATTGCTGCATTTACAATTCGCATTTTGTTTTTATATTGATTTGCTAGACATAGAGAATAAAGCTACCTAATATTTACTAGAATTATACAACTTGCAGGATATGATCTAAAATTCTTTGAGAAACATTAGACAAATGAAAATCTTTGAGTTATACAAAACTCGTGACTTCTTTAAGAATAACATGCTAAACTTTATTTTATTATTTATTATGATAGACCTGGTTTTAACTGTGTTTGAAACATTAAAAATAGATGAGCAGTACGAAGACTGTTTGTAGCTTGCTATGCCCTGGCTATAGAGATATATAGACTTGCATGGAGATTCCAATAGAAATACTCTCAGACTTTATGGGCTTGTAGGTGAACTACTTGTTCTTTTGTATAAGAATAAACCTGACAAGAAGCCAGATTTATAAATATTCTAATAAACTAAAATTAAACAGATAAATTTTATTAATTTCGATAGAGGTCTTTTTTATATGAATAAGTTTGCAAAGTTATCACTAGAAGATTATCTAAAGACTCTTCAAATTTTTATGAGATAAATTTTTTAGAGTAAATAGGTTTTTATATTATTAAGAAATAAAATTGCTTATCATAATATATATTAAAAACAAAATTTTGCAATAAAATAGCTTGAATGAACAGCTTTAGTCAATGTTAGAGCCATACTTCTCATTGAGGTATTTTGACAAGAAATGGTTAACAGTAATTATCAAGCATGTCTACTCTGACAAATATGATTTTTTAAATCTTTATTTAATTTTTAATTAAAAATAACTATATATAAATAAATATGAAAAAGAAGAATTGCTAGAAATGCTGGATTATTTAGAGGGGACTTTACAGAAAAAAGAAGAACTCCAAAAATTAATTGGCAGGTAAAACATTGTATTCGAATTATTCATAAGATTATAAATATCATTGACTTTAAAATAAGTTAATTTTATGGATAATAATTTATCAAAGATTCTTAAAAGGGGTTACACTAACTGAAGATACTCTGGATTTCACTTTTAAAGCGCCGCTAAAATATTAAATTTCTTTGTATTTCAATTAAATTTTAAGTTAATTTATAATATTCCTTATGAAAATACATTAATTTTACTTTTGTATAATTCAATATTAAAAGTATTTCATCATAAAAATCTATGGAATTCAAATGATATTTATGGAGAAGTTCCTGAGCCCGTGTAGGCCCTCATCGAAAATTGACTACTCCAAACAATTAAACTTAATTTATAATTTACCTTGCCCTAAATTATAGACATTTTAAAAATCAATTTCAAGGTTTATATAAATCTATTGTCACATTTAATATTGTAATAAGTTGCACTAATTATTTTAAATAATAATATTTGTTAATTTTATGTAATAACGAAATTTTATCATGATAAATATACTGGATGTTATAATATAAATTATCATAGCATGATTGATGATAAAATTTTTGAGAAGTTTATAAAAACTATGTAATTTTATGTGTGGGTAAGAAGGTTCCAAAGGGTACTGAAAACCTCCCCCTTTGGATTTATAAACTATTTGAGGGGCAAGAGACTCCCTCCCATAATTTAATAATATGAGTACCCGTCAAAGTAGCATGTGCAACATGTAGAAAGCAAAGTGAATGTGATACAAGTTGCCTTGAAGGATTATTTGGAATTAATGAGGGGCTAGTAAGAAATTCAGAGTGCAATTAAGTTGCAGGAAGAATATGACCAAAAATGGCAGGAAAAACTTCTTGAGGATGAGAGGAAAAAACTAGAAGGAGATGTACCTCAGATTCAAAGTGAAGAGCAGAAAGAAGAGCAAGTAATAGAAAATTAGACTCCTGGAAATCATGTACATGCTTTAATAGATCAAGCAGTAGAAAGCAGATATTCGTTATTTAGTTTATTACATAGCAATGAACAAAAGAAAGTTGATCAAATTAATGGAGCAATGATTGAGGTGTAAGAAAATCAACAACCTGTCGATTAAGATTAACTAAATATATAAGATGAAAAAATATTAACAGATGATGTGGACATTCCTCAGCCAATTTTAGAAGAAGTATAGTAAATACAAGTTTAGTGAATTAATCAGCTAATATATACTTTTATTTTATTTTTATTTATAGTAATAATTAATTGCACACTCTAGGACAACAATAGAAGTTAAATTATATATTCAATTTAAATATTCTATATATTTATTCTAGATTATCAGAAATTATAATCATCAGTAATTCATTAAAATTAATTTTTAACAGTTTAAAATACGACTTAATCCTAAATTTTTTGTGGGAGTAATTAATTACAGTAATTTTAATTATAATATCTTTATAACTTTCCCCTCATTATAATTTAATGGTAGATAATTTTGACAATGGAGATTTTCTAGATGGTAAGCATACTGCTATATTTTTACATTTTATCCCAATTAGATATCGATGAAGGAATATCAAACAAAGCTCAAGGATTTGAGCCAAACGCAGCGAACGGCAGATTTCCAGTAAACGACTAATAATTAAATCAAAACTATGTGAATAAAAACAGATTGGCTCAAAATAATTTTGATGTCCGTAGAGGATCTCAATAAAAGGCTTTTAGTTATTAGCCTGGAGTAGGGTAGAAAAATAATAACTATCAAGTGCATTAAGGTTTGACTAATGTAGCAAGTAATAGTGCCTTATCAGGATTGTACGGATCGAATACAAACATAAATAACCAAGGCAATAATTAATACTACAACTAAAATGTGCAATCCCCAGGGAAATCAAGTAATTTTATTTGCAATTTAAGATATATTTTCTTTAGATCAGTTGATTATGCAAGGTCCCTTGAAAAAACCTGGTGAAAATCAATAGCCAAGTTCAAACTACTCACTTTATCAGACGAATTCTATCTAAAAGAATAAAGTAGGAAATATTGCTTATAATAGATATGCGAGAAGCATCTAAAATAGTCCTAACACTAGTAGCGCAAATGTTAAATCATTAACTTAACTGAGTATACATCAAAGACTACCCTCAAATTAACAGTATTAAATTTAAATGAACTAGAACTAAACAGGTTTTGACAAGAAAAAAATGTCTTCTCCTCATTTATTCTCACCATAGAGTAAACCTAGCTTAAACGCTTCAGGAGTTGCAAGCACGATAAACATAAATTAATCAATAAACTTCAATTTTCCACCTCAATCAGTTAAAAATAGCAATTTAAATCAGTTCTCTCCAAGAGCAAGCCAGCAAAATTTGATGTCATCTAAAAACTAAAATACTTCCCATAATCACTTCTTTAGACCTAAAAATTCACAGCAGTATCCAAAAGGATAACTATAATAATTTTAGAATGGCTCTTCAAGATTGAACTCTCCTCCAAGCAAACAATAGCCAAATTTGAATTTGTTAGAAGATGTAAATTTCAATGAGAAAAACTTCAAAAACTTCGACTAAGCATATCGCCAACTAGCCAATAAACTCATAGAAATTGGCACATCAAATTAAACGCAAAAGCTTAAGAGCAACTTACTGATAACTGAGAAGTCAATCAATAATTATGTATAGAATAAGCACAGAGAACAGACATTAAACGAGAATGATTCACAAGTTGGAATACATGAAAGATTGTACAAAGAGAAAGAGTAATATTTTATGAAAAAGAATTTTGTGAACACTTCAAAAGATGAGTAGGAGAGTAAACTGTGTAGTTTTCAGCCAAATGCAGATAAAAAACTGTAATAATTGCAATTAAGCATGTCAAGAGTAGATGTCGCGAGTGTTACAGGGCAATAGTAAGAGCTATCATAACAGGAAAAGATAGGGTCTTAGCTTCAATTAAATAGATCTTTTGACAAGTTCTATCAAGACTAACTCCAATTCTTAGAGTAATCTAAGTTGCTTAAGTAGAAACTAGAAAATTAGAACCAAAATTAATATAATTCAATCTAAGTGTTCTCTATTTTTACTAAACATTATTATATAAAGACTTATTCAAGCCAAGACTATTTACAAGAGATTTCTGTTCGTCTCACAATGAGAACAGAGTGATGTCTCCTCTAGAAAGAAGTTAAGTGCTCTTCTAGGAAGGCACCGAAAAATTGAAGAAATTAAATGATAGTTCTCACATCCTTAATCTAACTCAAAAATACAACGAGCACTTGACTCTAAAACCAAAGATAAACGAGAACTCAGAGAAAATAATGAAATAGAAGTTCCCTCATCGCAGCACAATAGATGAATTATACCAAGATGCCTAAAGAAGAGTCAGAGATCGGTCAATTGACTAGAATGAATTACAAAACAAAGAAAATCTAAATTATGATGGCTCGCATTAAAGTTTCAGAAATTAATCAAGTAGGATTTCTAACAAATAAACCGAAAGACTTATTGTTGAGAAAATTGAAAAAGAAATACAGATGGGATTAATTTAATTAAATTTGGACATTAAAACAGAATAAATAAAACAATAATAATTAGAAGAATAGGAATAAAGTCAAGACCATAAACGAGATGAGGATAAAAATGAAAATATAGATTTATAAGAAGAAATAGATAAACACTAACTTTACTTATTCCTAGATATGATGGGCTATCTAAACACAACTAGTAGTGCCCATGAAGAATAGAATGGAATGCTTATCAATTAAATTTGGGATGTCCTAGGTTGTACAGATAAGATGACAAAAAGAACGTTAAAATTATTGCTGTGTACAATTTAAAATATTTGGATGCCAAGTTGGATGTTGAAATAGAACTAATAAGAAGTTATTAATCCTTCTCCCTCAAGAATTCTTGAAGAAAAGTCAGAGAAGAGCGTTTCAAATGATGATTAAACTCCATTGAGGGATAAGAGATCTACTATGGATGGGTTAACTCCAAATCCATCAAGAACAACAAATGTCCAATCTGATTAAAATTAAATCCCAATTTTACCTTAGAACAGCAGTCATGAATTTTACTTTGAAAATGAAGTTGACTTTTTCAAACTTCACTAATTCTTGCAGATATTGAACATTTAGAGAAATCAAAACAATTACCATTAGCACTAAAATTTCATTAAGATGTTTAGTAGTATGAGTCCATCTGCAGTTTTTAAAAAGCCTAAATTGTATATAGATGCTGAAAAAAGTATTGATAATATTTCAGGCTAATTAAGTCCACAACAAAAAATCAACAATTTATGTGGCTCTGTCAATTAATGGTTTAAACCTCAAGTCTGTAAAAAGTCTGAACAATTAGATAAAATCGCTTAACAAAAACTTTTCCAAGCTTAGCATCTACAATCATCCTAACTGAATGAATAAAGTAGAGAAAGATCGAAAGATAGATCCCTTGACAGACCACTAATGATGTTAGAAAAAGGTTAACTATACAAACATAAAGTCGAAGAAAGGCGTAAGGAGCAATCTTCACATGAAACCGATGGCTGCACGTTTGCACCACAAACTAATAAAAGATTACTGAAAGAATTCAAAGATACACCAGTTGCAAGCAGGTACTAAAGCAATAAGGTAGTTCAAGTGTAACAGAATGAAGAATAGCAAGATAGTTAAAAAGTGAAAGTATTTACGACTCTGTATGAATAGAGAAAGCACAAGTAGCCTCGTAAAGATAGATCTCCAATTGAAATTGAATATGAAAAAAATAGTAGAGATTGCACATTCAGTCCAAATTTTATGGCTTCAGATTACTATTAAAGAAAGATAGTAAATAACAAATCTCCACAGCCTAATTTAAGACAAGCAAAGGACAAGATTGTATAGAAATAAAATGAAACATTGAGATAAAATAACTAGTTAAAAGCACAAAATCAAACAAATAAAACAGGTTTAAATCGCTAAGTTTCTAAAGTAAATCAAGTTAGTGCAAGAAACAAGAGCTAATACTTGACTCAACAATCTTCAAGCCAGGTAAAATAACCATAAAATTAGTAAGCTAGAAGTAATATTTCTAAGCAAGTTTAAAAACCACAGTAGGTTGAAATGCTAAATCTACTTGGATCTGATGACGAGAGAACACCCCTCCTTTACTTGGAAGTAAATCTCGGACATAACCAGATATCTAAATTAGTAGTATTTGAAGGAGATGACCCTAATCAGGTTATTGAAGACTTCTCAAGATAAAACTAATTGAGCGATGAAAAGAAGAAAAAACTACAAAAAGTAGTCCTTGAATAAATGGCTGCCATACTCCCAAGAATCGACGAGGGAGATGAAGAAATGCATGATGATAATCAAAAGACACCTGTATAGACAAAATCAAACTTCAATTACAATGAACAAACTAACTAGTTATAGCAATGAATTACGAATGAAATAATTATACTTTGAACAAACCAATTTTACTTTTTCTGATAATGCTTGTAAATTAAATTTATTCCAAAAAACATTTCCTAATCATATTTACATTGTTAGATTGTAAATTTAGTGACTTATTTGAAAAATGATAATTAAATTAATTGATTAAAATATTATAAAAAATTAAATTTTTCCTACTATGACTTCTAATTCACGAAGAGTGTTGGGACTATTATCCCTATTGCTATCTACCTCATTAATAACTTCACGCTTGGTCATCTATGGACCTCAATAACTAAAGGAAAAGTTCATTGACCAAGGTAAGAACATATTTCCAACAATATATTTTAAATCTTATAGACTTCAAGATTCAAGCTAGTTATGCAAACTTTGGAAATATTCCTTATGGCTAATCACTGGTAAGGAATTAAGTCACTTTTAAAGATTTAAATTGTGTAGATTGGTAGAATTTATTACAACAGTTCAAATGCTGATGGTTGCGCAAGATCGAATTTCACTCAGGATTTCAGTGGAGATCCAGATGGAATTTTGACACCTATTTATTTGGTAGATAGAGGCAATTGCCATTTCGTGACTAAAGTCAGAAACGTTGAAAAGGCTGGTGGATCATTAGCAGTCATTATTGATGATAGCGGCACAACAGATATTAAACAAATTATTATGAGTGACGATGGTACTGGAACTGGTATTAGAATTCCTTCAATGATTATTAGCAAGAAGGACGGTCAAATTCTTAAGGATTTCCTTAGAACTTAAAGCCCAGATATTTCCAAACTTGCATCACTATCAGCTGAGTTTGTTTTTGAAAATGTTGACAATGAGGTTAAATGGTAGTTCTGGTATACCTCTGCAAATGATAAAGCTCTTGACTTTATAAGAAACTTCAGAGATTCTTAAACACAAGTATAAGATAGCGTTAAGTTCGAACCACATTTCGTGACCTGGTCTTGCCCATTCTGCGACTCTGACTTCAAAAGAAAGGAATGTTTATCAGATGGAAAATACTGCGCTATGAATCACAGAGGCACTAATGTAATTGGCAAAGATATCTTAGAGGAAGATTTAAGAGAGCACTGCCTCTATAAATTATTGAGAGAAGAGGGTTAAGAGGCAAAATGGTGGGAATACATGCAGTATGTTCACAGAATGTGCTATGAGGAAGTAAATGAAGAGTGTTCAAAGATGGGTCACAAGTAAATCAACAGAGATTATGGCCTTACACAAACCTGTGTTAGAGAAAGTTTCGAAGGTCCAAACCCATCTACCGATGACAACAGAGTTTTGAGAGAAGACATGAGACTATGGAACAACTTTGGAAGTGGATACTGGCCAAGCGCTGTTATCAACAATAGAACTTACAGAGGTGATCTAGTCCCAGATAGTGTTTTAAATGCTCTATGCTCTGCTTTCTCAACTGAACCAGCAGCATGCAAGAAATTCAAGCAAGAAGCAGGATTAGCAAGTGAGCCAGAGGGAATTACAGGTAATGTTTTAATTGCAGTAGTAGTCTTGCTCGTACTCGTCAACGTCTTGATGATATTCATTTACAAAAAGTGCACAAGTGGTGAGATAAAGAATGACATGTAATTGCAAGTAAACTCAGCTGTATCGTAGTACTTCGCACTTTCAACTAGAAATAACTCCTCTATGTCTTGAAAATATACATACGCAGCATAAATTAAATTGATTTGTACTTGTTTAATATATTTTCAAATCACAATGAAATTTACTTTTCTTTTCGCTTTATTCTATTTAAGAATACTCATATTAAAGTAGATTTTAACTAGCTAATTCATTAAGCTAAACTCCTCATAGTGAAAGAAAACAAACAAAAATCCAAAACATCCACAGTAGAAGATGAAATCTCAAAAAGAATTGAAAATTCTAGGAAACTTCTGCTCCGCTTAAAATAAATCAAATCCACTCCACCTTTATACTCCAATAGCATTTAAAGAAATTATAATAAATCTTAAAGTTAATAAAATAGATAAATGAAATGTAATTTTATTTAATATTTTTAGGAATTAAAAATTATTAATTAAGTTAATCAAATCTAAAATTAAAAATGTAGTTGCGTTTAAATATATTAAGTATTTTATCACAATAATTGCAACTACATTTAATAAATATAATTTATTCATTTAAATTATGAGCATTTCCTATAAATATGTTTGCAATATTAAATAATAAAGAATTAATTAATTCCTATAAACTATTTGAGTATTTTTTCTTTGATTCTTTAAAGCGCAATATTCAATAAAAGCAGAATCATAGAAGCTCATTTGAGTACAATGGCAGATGATTAGAAGAAAGTTTAAATCAACCAACTAGATGAGGATCACAGCAGGTCAGCTATATTCTACAGCGCTTTCTATGGCAGTGTGGAGTCCATAGAGCTTCTAGCAGCGTCTGATGCCAAAATAAATCTGACAGATAAATACCACAGAACACCCCTGCACTATGCAGCCATCAACGATAATAGTAAAGTCATTGAATGCATCTTTATGGCTTTCAAGCAATAAGGAGAAGTGATGAAAGTTCATGGATAGTTAGATGAGAAAGACAATGGTGGTGGATTAACAAAAAACATCCCCAAAGCCACATTCTCACCATTCAAAGGTCTTCATGATAAGATGGATGAAGAGAACAAGAAAAAAGAGGAGTTGAAGAGACTACAGAAATAATGGGAAGAAGAGGAGGGAAAAGATCCCAATGACGATGAGGGCTTTGAGCTTGACAACGAAGATGATAATGGTTTCAAAGAGTCATTCAAAGTATAAGTTGAAGGTGGTGACAATGGAAATACAGGTGGAGCAGCTGGAATGGGAAAAATGTTTACTGGCATGGCTTCGTTCTTCACATAGAAAGCAATTTTGGATGTGCAGGATGAGAAGCAAAGTACAATGTATGAAGAAATGAATAAGATAGACAAACTCTACATACCTTAAAGTGAACTCATAAAAAGTGCTAAGAAAGTGAAAATTAATCAGGAAGAGGAAAAGAAGGAAGAGTTTGTTGGTGTACCTTAAGTTTCACTCAATGGTAAACTGTCATTAAGTTTTTTATATTCAATTTTCTTAAAGATTAAAGCAGGTTTATTATAAACTTTAGGGATTTGAAAGGCAGAACAGCTTTGCATGTAGCAGTAGCTTTTAACAATAAAAATGCAGTTGAGACATAGCTGTTTCTCAATGCCAATCCCCTGATCGAAGACATTTATGGCTAAAGACCAATTGAATTTGCTCTTGATGATGCAATTAGAGATTTGATCTAGAATAAAATGCAGAGAGCACAAGCTCCTTCCTACTCTTCAATTCCTAAAATGAAAAACAAAAAGATAGAAACCATAGGTGGAGCAATCAACAGTTTGTTAAATGTTTAGCCAACCAGGAAAATGAGTGGAATGTCTATGAATTCCCAAAATTTCACAAAGAAAAGCAAAAACGACTAAGTGGGAGTTGCTTCATAATATCCATTAGAAGTTAAGGACCTCAAAGTAGTGCTCAAAGAGAAAATAATTATCTCTAAAATTGGAATTGAAAATGATAATTGGTTGCAGTATGCAATTAAAAATAAAAGCTTTGAAGCTTGTTTGTTCTTGCTATAAGAGGTATAAAGTGGAGAATGGGATTTCAGCTATAAAAATAGTGTGGGAAACACTGTTTTACATCTGGCTATCAGAACTGGATCATGTAGATTTGTTAAGATGCTTTTATGGGGATAAAAATAATTTGATATTATTTAATTATTTAAATAATTTTCTGGATATATTTCCTACCAGAGTAAAAGATACAGAGAGTAATTTTATCTTAATAAATATTTGGCCAATTTATATTAATTAAAAAATACATTACTACCACCTCTTTTTGTTTAGGACATATAAAATGCTAATAAATACCTTGAAAACGACAAGCCTGATGATATTTTCGGTCTCATAAATGATCAATCACTAAAATTACTTGGAATTTAAAATAATAAGGGCATGACTCCACTTTAAGCAGCTGTTGATTAAGGCAGCTTTGAGATATTTAGGTTTATGCTAGAGATTTACTAATCTATTATTTCTATTTGTATTGATATTTATTCTTAAATATTAATTCAATCGTTTAAAGTTTACTATAACGATCAAATCAGCAAAGCAAATCTAAAATTACTGCCTAAGGTAATCAACATGAAAGATGATAAGGGAGATACTTGCCTCCTAAAAGCAGTGAAAGCAAAATCTTTAGAGATGGTTTATTCACTACTTTAACTTGGTAACGATATTATAACATACGATGTACTATTAGAAAAAGACTTAACTTAAAAGAACATTATGCATTATGCAGCAATTAACCAGTAGAAGGAGCTCCTGAATATTTTAGCGAAGCTTGACTCAGATAGAATGGAGCTTAGAATGGGAGGGGATGCTAAAAAGAAGACTCCTTAGTAATATGATTAATCGTCTTCATTGACCGAATGCTTCTCTACTGTTTGGGACTATGCCAAGGAAGGCAACTTGAGAAAACTCAAGTTTATTCTGGATACTGGAAAATTCCAAGCTAATGATTAAACTCCTTGGAATAAAAATACTGCTCTACATATTGCAGTGAGAGGTTAACAACTAGAGATCATTAAATCCTTGATATACGATTACAATGCTGATATTACAATTGAAAATGCTCTTGGAAAGACAGTAAGTATATTGGCTTAATAAATCAAAGATGAAGCTCTACAGTAAACAATACTTGGCTTGCTAAATAAACTTCATTCAAGCACTAAAGTGCCCAGAGGTTTAGATGCAAAACGAGAGAAGCTAAAAGAGAGAAAAGAATAAACAGAGGAAGTTAATAGACTCAGAAGGTAGCTAAATTAAAGTATTCAAGAAAGAGGTCTAGACATTGCAAAAATGTTTTAAATGTTTGATAAGAATGGAGATGGAGTGTTTTCCCCTTTGGAATTTGAATGCGCCTTCCTAGCCCTGGACATAGATGTGACTAAAGCTGACTTGCGTAGATTTATATCACTTACTGATACAAACAAGGATGGAAAGGTTGACTTCAATGAATTTTATAACATGCTAAATAAACAGGAGACTAAAGAGGAAGATACTGGCATGAATAATAGTGATGTAGATTTTAACACTTCATTTGAGGAAGTACAAGATGATTAATGATATTGAAAAATTTTATTTAAATTTTAATTTTCCAAACAATTAATTTGCTTTAGACATATGAAAATATTGAATTTTAATTTAAATTAATTCAAAGATTTGAAATGGAGTCTTCTTAAAAAGTGACTAGATCAAAACTAGTAGAGAATAGCAGATAAAAGTTTTATGAAAATTTAGGTCAGCATTACAAAGAAAATAAAGATGCTCTACCAGTAGGAGATAAAAACTCCAAATCCTAATAAAAAACTTAATCGAGAACTGGAACTGCAACTTCAGCTACAAGAACAACTAAACCTAATAATGATGCTATTTAAAATACAGCAACTGCTTCGAAGAAACCAATACCTAGACCTCAGAGTGGTGTAAGAGCAAAAACTAATCAAACTTCTAAGCCTCCTGCTTTCAACAAAGATCTATCGATAAGCCAATAATCTAGTGTAAATGACATAAACGCTAAGGGAAATACTACTGCTTAAAACTTGAAAAACCTTAAAAACTAAATCAATAATGGGCAAAAAACTGTTCAATCCACATAAAATAAAACTGCACCCTCTTTTACTACAAAAATGCCCTACACTTTATAAAATAATGATCCTAATGGTATGTCTGGATTGCTTAATGCTGCTGCGGGAGTGATGTCTCATGATTAAATTTCAAACATGAGTAAAAGAACTTTAGGGTTTAGAGATTAACTTATTGAATAAATTAAAGAAAACATTCATAATCCTAAAATTCTTAAGGAGCTACAACAAAAGAATACTTAAAATAAACCTAAAAAGTAAATATATTCATAATAAATTTGAGAAAATGATTGATAAGTTTTAAATTTGAATTTAAAATTAACATTTTGGTAAAAATATTACATTTGATTAATCATGTAAACTCGAGGCACTAGAAGCAAACAGAAAAACACAATTCAAAACTCGCTTTCTTCTAATTCTAACACAAATTAGCAGTAACAACAAACCAGATCCATACCTAGAACTACCCTCCCTCAATCTAATTAGGCTTCTATTTAATAATAAAACTAATCATCATCAAATTAGGTTAACAGGGAAGCTTCGTCTGTGGAGAGCAATGATCGACAGACTGGCAAAGCATCCAAGAAAGAACCATACACCCTTATAAGAGTACCCAGGCCAGCAAGTTTAAACAACAATCCATTTAAGAGTTCTTCTTCAGCAGCTGTCATCAAGCAAAATCAACAAATATAAATATAATAGTAAAATCAAAATTAAATAACAATTAGGTAGCATTGAAGAGTATATTTAAGTATATTCCAGCCAAAATAATTTAATAGAAAATGACTATAAAAATTAAAAAAAATATATTTTTTCATAATAAATTTGAATATATAAGAGAGAAAATAGCATTAAAAATATCTGATTCAATATTTTTATGATAAAATTCATTAATTAAATTGAAAAAAATTTATTAATTAATGCTTTTACCTCTATTCTCTCATTTTAATGGCTAAAGGGGTTTAAAAGAACCAGTAGCATAAGTAAAATCAAGATGACCAAACTCTCAAGTAATCTAGCTTATCAATCCAGAGAAATTAAGATAATGATGAAATGATTATTAGAGATAAGAATTTTGCTTCATATGATGATGTTCACTTTTAGAATAAACTCACTAGGAAAATCAAAGAAGAGGATAATATATATGAAGATACTAAGGAATAGGATCTTCCTAATTTGATATAAAATGAGAGAAACTAAAGTAAAAAGCTGGGTTTAAGTAGGATAAATACAAACTCTGGTGGAACAAGCACACCTCCACAAAAATCTAATTTCTAAGTAGAGGAATCTAAAGTCATGTCTTTTACTGAGATTGCAGGGAAAAATAAACATTAATTTCAGTTTTCAGAGTAAATTAAGAAAGAACATGATGTTGAAAGTATTATATGATGAATTTAAAAAGTTTTACCAGTTATTTGAATAATCAATTAATGATTCAATATTATTCAGCAAGATAGCATCGAAGTGAAAACTGAAGAATAAATCGACGTGACTTAATCGCAAGAAATGTCAAAGCCTCATTTACTCTAGCATGCTTCAAACCAAAGATATTCAGTTCAAAATCCTTTTAATTGGTAGCAACAGTAAAACACCTCTTTCATAGCAAGAAAATCTAACTAGTCTGAGATGTCTTCAGAGCAGATAAGTCAATTCACTGAAGAGCAAATTTCACAGCAGAACATCACAAGCGACATTCACCCATATCCAAAAAGGATTACAAGCACATTTGCTCCCTAGAGATAAGCTTTCAATGAAATTAACAACATCAACAAGAAGAGAGTTTCATTTTAAAATTTGACTGCTGTTAAGAATTTCGAAAGGGATTCTACAATTCGAACCAAATCTAACACAAGTCATAATGATATAAAGAACAGTTCTAGTCTTAAACCTGTTCTTAAGCCTGCAAATCGAAATTCACTCCAATCAAATCAAGGCAATAGCACTCCAAATTTCAACTTTCTTTCTTCAAGTAATCCTCATTAGAACAAATTCTTTTAATCAGACAACTGCATAGTTGAAGAAGAAATAGAGTAAACTTAGTAGAACATTTAAGAGGACTAGTTAAATTAAGCTTTTCTCAATTAGTCTTAAAACTTAGAACCAAATAGAAACATCAACGATGTGGAGGAAGAAAAAGATGAGAGCTCATCCTCAAATGTCCAAATACTGGAATATGAAGATCCCATTTTGAGACATCCTTATCCCAATAACTTGAATTAAAATGGCTAGTTTGAGTTTGGATAGATAAAGCAAGAAACAGTTAATAGTAATGGAAATGACTAAGAAGATTTGCAATAGAAACAAAGTAGCGATATTAGTTTGGAAGTTGATAGCATGCTTTATAAATTGAAAGAAACTATTTAAGGAACTAAAATATCGTAAGTAAGTCAAATTCAAGTGCAAGGAGTTGATTAAGCAATTGATGGATTATCTCAAGATTATTATGAAAAAGAAAATTCTTAAAGCTAACAACAATAAAACAATCATGAAGAATAAGATCACCAAGATATTGATAATGTTGAGATACATCCTAATCAATTGCAAAATTAACAATAGTTTTCGCATTAGCAAGAAAGTGCTGGACTCTCAAACAAAAATCAGATTTCTGATAGATAAGCAGTGGAATCAAATTTAAATTAACTAGAAGAATTAATTGCCACTTCATCTAAAAAACTTATGATTCCCAAGCTTTAGAGTTTAAATTAAATGTTCAAGAAAAACTAGAGAAATTACTTAAACAAGCAATCAAATGCAAATGTCGTAGAAGATGGTTAATAAATATTGGTGCGAAGCCATCCTCGATTCAAAGTAGACATTTAGACTCTTTTGTAGGAAAATCAGGTAAAATAAAACCAAAAAATTACAAGGCCATCTTTGAGTGAGAGATTTACAGATTTAGATAAAGAATATCTTGAGGATCTATTTGTGCACAGAAAGTTTTTTACATAAAAGGATTATTACATAATTAACTAAGGATTAGACATTAAAAAGAAGGGTATTAGTCTTTATGAAATTTATGGTCCTTAAGTCTACTCATAAAGCTTTCAAACTAAAATATTGCATGAGCCACTATAAGTAGAATTTTCCACTAACATAAACGATAGATAAAAGGAAGTGAAATTTTTCGAATAAAAAGTTTGCTAAAAGTGCCTAACATGCTAAGATTACTATATGTCTTATAAAGATCTATAGAAATAAAGAAAAGAATATTTAGATTTAAACTTTAAGCATTTGGTGCACTATAACTTTGCTAGACCTATTTTGTCAGGTGCAAATAAGTTTATAAAAAATTATGACAACATTTCTGAGCAACAATTCAAAGTTTAATTAAAGAAAGGAGAACTTGAATATTTTGAGGAGTTTCATGATATTATGATACTGAGACTGGATAGAGAAATAGTTTAATAAGCTGCTAGTCATGAAGAGCTGATGAGATTCCAATCAGCCCAAGATTTGTATGACGACTAACGAAGCATTAATATTGTTCGGGGACTCATAGAAAAAGGATTTACTTTCAGAGAGATAGTTAATAGATAGAAGATGCTTTTGGATTGTTTTTATCCGTGATTAAAATGATCTATAGATACTTAATGAATAATTATTGACTGTAAATTTAGCTGGATAAGAAGAATAAAGTTTGATATATTTTTGATTAATATGTTAAAAAATTCATATTTTATGATGACTAAAGGTTGATAAACTATAAAGAAAGAAATTAATAAATTCATAAATTATGCAAATCAGCATTTAAAATAGCTTTTCCCTTCACACTTCCATCAAAATAATTATTTTTATTGTCATTATCATATTTTATTTTCATTTCAGACTTTAAAGTATTAATATATTTTTTAGTTTCAAAGTAATTCAATCGCTAATTACCAGGCTACAATTAGTTTTGCAAGTATGAATCTTAACTTTTTATGTTTACTAGTTTCATAGTTTTTTGTGTTTTGTTGAATATGTTCAAATTATTACAAATTCCATCAGATTAATCGTTAGAATTAATGTTCTTTGAATAAGAGTCTTAAAAAATCCTGATTCTTTATGTGTTATCAAACTCTCTAGCACTTTAAGAAGCGTTTAAGAATGGGAGTCTATTATTGAAACAAAAATCAAAGGTATTAATGGGAGGTGGCTTAGAGATACTAAGTAATGGTTGGAAATTTACTTCAAATTTATTTTTCTAAAAATAATTAACCTAAGCATCCTCATTTTTAGAGAATGACCTCAAAGGTACTACTTCTAAGCCTTTTATTCTACGTTTTTTAGCTTGTTCTTATTTGCTCAAAGTTCTTAAATTCTTCATTCTAACCTGGCTCGAAATCTTTTGCTGCACAATATCTGAAGTTTGTGCTTAGTTAATGATCTCTGTTTTGAACATACAATTAGAATTACGTGAGGTATAACAAAGACTTTCAAAATTTCTGTGAATTTTCCCATCTGGAGAGTCTTATTTGTTTATTGTAAACTTATAATCCGGTTATATCCTCTCTCTTTTAATCATAAGTTTTTGTCTCACTTTTACTATAGAATTGTTTAAGGTAGTTACTCTGGTGTGAGCCTTTGAATAGATATCAGGATCTGGTTCGTAATTTGATTTAGTATTAATCTATAGTAAATTTCTAGAATATTGATGCTTATCTCTCTTGATAGTAGACTAATTCTATAGATTATTATTCAAATTTAAGCCCTCTAAATAGGTACTAAGATACTTCTTTGTTGGACTATCTGAAGAAATGCTTTTAACATGATTTAAATCTGAAAGAGTTAAAGGGTCTTAGGAAATTCCATAATTATCTAAGCCAATACCATTTTAGGCTTTTAAAGTATCTTTTTAGTGTAGTTATGCTGAATAAACTTATTATATGTCCGAGTTTATAATTTTTCCACTGTCCATCAGAGCTTAATTATGCCTTTTAGTGGATTTAACTACGTTTGCCTAGATTTTATTGGAATTTTTATCTTATAAAATCTTATATTCTTGGTTAAAGTTGAATGATCTCTAGCTATGTGAACTTCCATGGCCATTTATGCTTCTTGTCTATGTGGATAGTTAATGTTGCTCATCTTCCTAAATATTATGGTCGGTTATAGATATATAATCAAAAATAACTATATATTATATTTATTAGTTCTGTCTGAACTTAGAGAAGGTATTAAATCGAGATTATTTCGATGATTGGTATTTAGATCATCCAATTTCAATATTTATCCCTCCATCTGATCAAATTCATTTACTAAATTACAAAATGTATTGAGAATTTTATAAATAATTATTCTTTTTGAATTGTCATTGACAGTTCTTGACAATAAAACCTAAGTCTAGTTGCTTAATTGTTACTCCTCTAGCTCTATATTTTAAGCAGTAGGTTAGGTTTTCAAATCTTTGAGCAACTCCTCAAGCTTACTGTTGATTTTTATTTGATTATTTTATAGATTCACTTTATCCCTCTTACTCCTATCCATTAAGTTAATTTTTGATTGCTAATTATAGTGAATATTTTTATCACTCACTAATTTAATTTACCTGGATGTCAAACAGATAAATCCTCTCCCATTACTTTATATGTGATTGCTTGGATTAGATTTAATAATAGTTTGTTGAGTGTGATTTGTTTCATTAATTTAATTATGTTACTCACCATTCTATCCATTTTTAGGTAATTTAACTGCTTTAAGCAATTGCTATATCCGATGTTTTTGTATTTCTGACTCTAAGCATTGATCAATTAGGAATCACTCTGACTACACAGATTCCAGCTTACGCTTATGAAAGTTCTGCTTCGATTAAAGATAAATGAGAGGGTTGTTTGTGGTAGATGATTTAATATCTTTTTAAGTGTTGGATTTATCGGGATGAGTGATGCTGGTTTAATGGAAGTTATGATTTTTTGTAAATTGAGGGTTTATAAAGGTATGTGGATCCATTCTATCAAAATATTTATAATAACACTATCCCTATTAATTAAATTTATCCCCTTATTAGTTTAGACACTAAAATTAATAGGAATCGATCACTTAATTGTTAATAATTTTCGAGAAAATAAAAATCAAAATGGAAAATACATTCGGAATAAATCACCCTGACAGTAAATGCAACATTCTACCAAATCCTTACCCTACATCGTACCAACCATTTCAAAATCTCTTAGGAGGTGTTCCTCCTGGTTTAAGGCAAGGCTAATCAGTTTTGATAATAGATGGAGCCTATCTTTAAATTAGTTGCAGAGATTTAGAGAGACAAACAAGCAGGAAGCTAAATTTGACAGAAGAATCCATCGGATATTTGATAAAGTATATTCAGGAGAAAACTGGCTGTGAACTATCACAGAGACATTTCGTCACAGCTGAGAAAGATTCATAGATTATAGCTTGCAGGAAAAATGTTTATGACAGCTTCAAAAAGAATCAGATCAGTGTTGATATAAGAGGGTTTAAAAAGAAACAGGCTTGGTGCTCGAATAAAGGCTGCTATCATTCACAGAAAGCTTTTGATTTCTAAGTATAGTAAGAGGTAGACGTGGCAATAGTAATGAAAGCAATGAAGATAGCGTTTTCCAATTAGCTTGACCAACTTATCTTGATTGCCGGAGATGGAGACTTCAAGGACATGGTTGAATTTTTCACTGAGACACTCTATAAGAAAGTATGGATTTTCGGTTATAGAGCTAGTCTTTCAGCATCTCTACATGAGAAAGCAAGCCCAAACTGCGTGTTTTTCCTTGATGATATCTGGGATTTAATATCAGCACCAAACCACAGAGATTAACTAAATAACTCATAAGAAGGTTCAGAGTTTAAGAAACCAATTGAAAGAATCATCTAATATCCTGACCTAATAGATGTCCCGCAAGTTAAACCATTAAATAACTCCTAATCTCAAGACGATTCGAATAGCTCGGTTGAAGAAAAAGAAAAACTTAGACTTTAATTAGAACAGGAATAATTTTTGATTAAAAACGAGAAAAACTATTAGTTATTACTGAAACTAGGGTTTGATGAAAGTCTTTCTAAGGAAGCTCTTTCGAAATTTCCAAATGATCCCTAGTAAGCTATAAGTTTCGCTTTAAATATCAAGAAAATGAATCAAAGCTAGTTGCTAAATCAGTCGGCTCTAAAAGATTGAGAAGGAATATTTATTAAAGTCCTAGTTAGACACAGAGTTTCAATTCTGATTAATTATATTTATAAGACATAATTTGATTTAATCATCTTTTTAATATGAGAAATTTCTAGAATTTAAATATATCTAATATAAAATACCAACTGTCAGTCCCATATCTGAAAGTAACCGGAAACTTTCGGATTACCTCCCCAGCAAGGACTAGTATTTATTCCAGAATTGGAATGTTAATACTTGGATTTAATGTAGGCTCTAATTTGCAAGTCTGAACTCAAAACTTCGAATTCAAACTAGGGTTTAGTGCCATAATATATTCTAATGCAATTTATATAATTAATTAGTTATTTATTATATTAAATAAATAGATTATTTTAATACATTAAATGGATTTAATCAATATATGGAATATTTAAAAATTAAGGGAGTGCTATGTAATTTTAAGAAATAAATTAATTTTTTTCTTGCCTTATTAGAAATGATTTTGGAGACTGTTATTTTTAATCATAATTTTTAATTTTAATAAAAAAGAAAACTTTATATCGTTAAATATTTATTCTCTAAATAAGTTCTTGGTTAATTTTGTAATTAATATGTTCAAATTCTTGTTTATCATTTCATTTTTTTATAAAGTGATATAAAAGATTTTAAGATTATATTTTATTTATAACCTCAATACCTAATTGAAATAAAAAGATAAATATTATATTTCTTTTTAAATAAATCAAAATTTTACAATATTGGTTAATTAAATCATATTCTACCAAAGTGGTGATAAATCAACTATCTTATCACAAAATAATCCTTTGAGATCATACCTTCAAGTCGTATCTACCCACTGTCTTTATCAAAATATATGAATAAACGGCTATGAGGTAGTATCCTCCCCCCCCCCTAATGTATACTTTTCTTTTTGTAGTCTGATAGAGTTTTTGACGCTGAGTAATAGTAGCAGATAAACATGGAATGTGCGAGCAATAGTTTTCGAGCTATGACTCATCAAAGTCCGTTTTTATATATAAAAATCATTAAAAATTTTACAAAAATTTTCTAATTTTTCACAAAATTTAATTTCTCTAAAATTAATGATTTTAGCAGTTTTTAACTATATTAACAAATTATATCTAATTTATAATAATTTTATAAACTGAATTAAAAATTATTTTTACTTTCATTTAAGATTTTCATAAAGACTTTAAAAGTTCAGTTTATAAAATTCTTATAAATTAGATATAATTTGTTAAAATTGTTAAAAACTGTTAAAATCATTAATTTTCGAGAAATTAAATTTTATTGAAAATTTGAAAAAATTTTGTAAAATTTATAATGATTTTTATATATAAAAACGAGACTCTGATGACTCATAGCTCGAAAACTATTGCTCGCACATTCCATGTTTCATCTGCTACTATTACTCAGCGTCAAAAACTCTATCAGACTACAAAAAGAAAAGTATACATTAGGGGGGGAGGATACTACCTCATAGCCGAATAAACATATCGGTTATATTTGTTTTTGCTTAATTATAATTTTTAATTAGGTTTACTTAGTCGTGGTAATTTAGACACTTATCCACAATGACAGTTGGAATATTCTAAGTCTCTAGATATTTCTGCAAATGACTTAGCTTATAGTCTTTGCTTCTAAAAAACAGATTTTTCCTCTAAAATTGTTCCCTCACCTTCTCAGTCTCCGTTATCATGGGTATTTCTTTTAATAAATCAAAAGTGCTTCCACTCACAAGCGCATTTTAAAGTGAGTTAGAATCAGTATTTTGGGGTAATTCTAGAGCTGCTTTGATTCTAGAAATTTCATAGCGTTAATGTACTCTTTAAATAGGGAGGGATTTGTAAAGTCTATCATCTATGAACACTTATTTCACAGCTGCATTTGTACAGAAAGAAATTGCTTTATTCTCATCAATAATGTGACTAGTTTAGAAAGACAGGCCTGAGTAATGTATATTACATTATATCTAACTCATATTGATAAATTCATCCAATTTCTAAAACTTTTTCTTTGAGGAGTTTATAAGAATTAGTTCCTTTGGTTGAACTTATCTCATTAAAAGTTCAAAGGAAGTTTTATCAATTCTTGCTTCAAATGGTATGTAGGATATTTTACATCTGATCTGAAAACTATTCTCCTGAGTGTGATACAAAAATTGCATTCCATACTTCTTTTAAAGCCTAATTAAAATGATAAGAAATTAATTAGACAATCTTACTCCTTAAATCTGTTGACAGTTTAGATTTATTTCCCTTCATTAATCATATTGTTGAAGGCTTATTAGACTTCAGCTACTTCCTCATTCATTTCTATGTCATTTGTAACTACAACGTTCTCTTCACCATAAAATGTAATTGGTTTTTAAAAATCTACAGGATTCAAGCTAAACACTGGATATGACCCTGGCAGAAAGTTCTTAAGAACTATAAAAAATTTAAATAAAAAATACTTACATTGTTTCTCATTGAGCTTATTCATAAAGTTCTCTCTTGATTAAAGCAACTGATTTTAAGCAAATGTCATTTTATTTTAATCTGTGGCAACCTGATTACTTTCAATTTAGCTTAAGAACATGCTTGCATTTTGAGAAGCCTGTAAATTCAAAGTGTGATCACTGCTCATCTAGAAAGATTCTGCTCTATCCAAAATTAACTTATTGTTGTAAGAATTAGTATGAATATCTTGTTGATCATCTCCATTTAATATGCCTATTACACTGCTATCTTTCATAGTAATTTCTTTTTATCCTCTTAATAAATTGTAAGCTAGAGAATCTTTAAAAACTTAGGGGCTGCTAGTCTGCAGGAAGACAATTTCATTCTTGGGTACTTATGAGAATTCATAAATCAGCTGCTTTGTGTATCCTTGAGAAAATGAAGCCAATGATGTCACAATGATTCTTGGACTGTGCTCCAGCTTCCTGTATTCATCAAGAGTGAAGATATCTTTAACAAATTAGAAATTTATTGGGTTTTCATCGATATCCTAGAACACTTTATTATCCTGGAAGTTCATCCAGCCTAAGTGACTTCTTCCCACTCCTAAAGTATCTCTACTCATATACTCTAAATATACAATAGGCATTGTCATCAACTAATTTTGTGGATTCTTGAAGACGGATTAAAGTTTAGAATTAGTTTAGAACATATTTTCAAGCATGATTAAGCATTAAAGAATTCGATTTTTATCAGTAACAGGAATGAGAATTTAGCCCATATTATCTGCTATAACTTTTTCAAGCTTAATTTTCAACTTCTCTTCACTTAAGAATTAGTAAATTTTAGGGGCTTGTTAGATCTTTTGATTACTTTTGAAGGATTTGGGAGTTAAAAATGCATTAGTAATCAATATATTGGCATTCTTGAAATCCTCAAACTTCATAGGAATGGTGATATGCAAGGGTTTATCATTCAACTCAACAGCGTAGACGATAGTTTATTTATTGTACTCTATCTTCCAGCAAGCACCTCCAATTGAGTTACCAGAAGGTAAAGCACTTAAAATCAATTCAGTCTCTCTCATTCTGATCTTTCTATTTTCATTGTAAGACACCAGCTCAATCCTCTCAAATGATTTCTCTACGTCTTATAGTGTAAAGTAGTCAAAGTTTGCGCTTTCCTTCTTTTGAATAAAGAACTCATACATAGTTAGTGCACCCATTTTTGCAGTAGGGGAAGTACTCATAACTTTAAGCTGGAAATCTAAACAACCATTTGCTTGCAAGTATGGTATAGCACCGACATGCATCATTGAAGCATGAGACAAGAATATAAAGTCAACATTTTGCTCCTTGATTATGTCCCTCAACAAATTTAATTAGTCTAGGGAATAAGATTCATTAGCTCCACAATCCAGTAAGATAGTAAGATCTCCCACTTTCAAAAGACTGGCAGTGCATTAGTGCTGAGATTTGTTCAGGATACTCATGAACATGATATCTGGATGAGATAAGGACAATTAATTAAGATTGTCATTAGCAAGTGGTACTATTTGTTGTTGCTCCCCCTTAATGTTATTTATTGCGTGAAATTGATGGTTATTCTCAATTGCTGACATTTTATTAATTTATATAATTATTAACAAAAGATATGTAAATCACTAATCATATTATGTCAATGATGTAATCGAGGTAAAAAAGCAATTGTTTTCTTGATAATTTATCTACAAATTAAAATTAAAAATGAGATTAATAGTTACACAAAAAGGTGAGGAACTTATATCTGAATTGAAGTAGGAGTAGCAATAACTATTGAAAATATCAGATTAATAGTTAAACTCCACAAATTCAAAAATAAATAAAATTCTCTCTCATTATAATAAATCAGGTAGTGGTGGCTTTCAAGATAGTCCTAATAAAATAAATAGGAAATTTATACAAACAAATTTACGTTATATTCTTAAAGTTGAAAAAAACTTTGGGAATTAATGTTTTAAGATTAATTTTTTTATTATCTGATAAAAAACTTTCATTAAACCATGAAAAAATATATGTCTGTATAATTAAAATGATTGTTTTTTTTTTATCTTCAAGTTTGATAAATAAAACAACTCTTTTAGATTTTGACAGTAATAATAATGAGCAAAATTAAACAGATGGAAGTAATGTCTCTCCTATTTTTATGAACAGCAGTAACAACAATCATTTGATTAAGAGCAAATACTCCAATGGTAAATAAAACATATACAATCAAACTTAGAAGTTTACACTTACTGATTCAAGCAGTGGACTTAACAACAATTGAAATTATTTCACTTAAGTTTAAAGCCCTTAGAATAACATCAATATTATAGAAAATCTCAACATGCAAATATTGAACTTGCCACATATAGAGTAATAATCAATTTATAGAAATTCACTAGCAAATAATCATAGTTTGATAAGTTAAGATCCAACACAATCATAACTAGCATATGTGAGCAATAAAAACAGTCAACATGTATTGATTATTGATGATATTATTCCCATTTAAGTTAATACACCAAATATCAAAATAAGCAAGAAAAAGAGACATAAAATAGAGGAGTTAATTCAAAGAGATAGTGTTGTTTTAATGCAGGAGGAGGTATTATCTTAAAGTTCGGCTAGAAAGTCATAGCCAATAATTATATTATAATTATTATGGTATATTAGTCAATTGAACCACCAATGGAAATAAATCAGTAAAGATTAAACGATCAAAGATAGTCCCTATAAATCTTTAAAAACCGGGAAACATATAAATCAATTGAAAATCCAGAGTCAATGGCTTAAGATCTGTAAAATTACTTCTAGAAGAAAGAGAATAATTCTTTGTAGAAAAACTAGTCATTTATCAATCGACATGTTTATCACCCTCCACCCCAAAAATCAATGACTTTTGGTGAATATTAACATCTACGACAGTCAAGATTAATGGAGCAACCAATTGAATAAGCAGAGGACATAAATCGTTAATCTGCTTTGAAAGAATTACGGGAAAGTAGACTGCTAGATAGAATGATTGAAACTTAAAAAAGAAGAAACTCGATTATATAGAGGATCAGAGTCAAAAGTTAACTAAATCAATACAACGACAGTCAAGATAAACATTTAAATGGGTCTTATGAGAGGTAATAGTAAGACAATCAGTGGATCAGATAAGTCAAGGAAGAGTTAGGTGGTCAGTAGTCATAGAGTAGGGAGGAGAGTTTATTTCGATAGACTAGAAGTATGCTTAGAAAACAAGAAAGACTCAAGGAAAGACTTAATGACAAGTATAATGGATATTGGCAGCAATACAACACCAGCGAAGAAATTAATAAAAACTGAATATAATTATGTCATTTGACACACTATGGTAAAACCCTATAAGTTAATTCATGGCTAGAAATTAACTAACACAAGCAAGAACTTTGATGCTAAAAAATATCAGTATTAGGAATAAAATATTATCACAGAAACTTAAGAAAGAAGGCAAAGGCAATAAAGCAATGAATATATGGTACCCACTAATATATAAACTTAAAATGATAAAATAGTATAGAAGAGTAGAAGAACTGTTAATAATAGATGCAGTTTCTAGACACTTCAGCATTGATTTAAATATTCTTAATTTTAAAAAAATTATAATAGTCAAAACTCATCATCATTTGCTCCTTGGTCATTAACCTTATCATAAGATGAGAACTTTTGCTGTTCATAATCATAAAAAGATTTCTTTTCTTGTTGCTGTTTAAATCTACCAGCTATCCCGCTATTTTTGGCTGCATTAGCTGCGTCTCTGGATCTGAAACTTTAGGAGAAATTAGACTCAGATACTGCGAAGTCATTGCTGTCTCCCATAAAATCACCACTTTCATTCAATTCATCAATTTTCTTTCTCATCAGTGTTTCAATTACACTCGACTTCTTTTGTGTGTAAATTGGCTGTTGTTGGTTTGTGATGATTCCTCCACTGTTAAAGAGCGGAATATTACCCTTAGATTCAGAGATATCGAAGTCAATTGAAGCTTACGATTCCAAAAGATTAAAGTCAGAAGGAAGAAGGGACATTTTCTTAGGGATTTACGTTTGAATGTCTTCGTTTTGATGACCTGTACTGTGAATTGTTTGAGATTTATTCACTTTACCTGACCTTAGAGGAGGTAATCCAATAAAATACACATAAATAATCCACTTTAACTGAGTGTGCCTTGTACATTGACATTTCCTGATGCTTGAGATGCTTATTCAAAGTCGTCGTCTTTGTACTCATCATCATCCTCCTCATCTAAATTGTCACGTATATTTGCTTCATCAGGTATACTTCCACTCTTACTGTTCTTATCTTCCTCACTGGCTCTCTCTCCAATGGGATTATTAAATTTCTTAGCTTCTGCATTGTGATCATAGTTGCTGCCTTACGAGAACATAAAGTCTTTATTATTGAGTGAAGATTCAACCATACTGCCTCTGAGTGCGTCTTCATCAACAAATGATTCATCTCTATAACCACCAGTGTTACCACTAGCACCTAGTCCTGCATGGGCTGAAGCTTCTTCCTCCTCCAGTAAATTCATTGCTTTACTTAGAATATCCTTACGCTTCTCTTCCTAAGCTTTACTCTGGAGTAAGTCATCAATTTCAAAGTCATTGTCATCGCTGTAGTTGTCTTCGTCTTCCACATCTTCCTCTATTTATTCCTCCTAAATAGGAGTGTGCTAAGTCCCTGTGTTATTACTGCTGAAATAAAACTTATTTTAGAATAAATTATATAGTAGCAGTAGGCATTTAAATTTGCATATATTTATTTTTATTCTTGGTAAAAATATAACTGCAAAATATTATTAAAGTCCCTATATAAAAAGATTTGATTAAAATTTGTCTTAAAGTATTATCAAGATCCAAATTATATTAATTTTACTAATGATTTTGTCAATATTAATACTACTTATAGTATAGAAATCTCATCAAAACTTTTAAATAAATTTGATAATTTATTAACAAATTAAATATTATATTCAATAATATTGTTTATACTTCCCCTCTTTTGAGGTGTAACTAAATCCTCTTTCTTGGGCATTTACTTTTACACTTTAGTCTTTTAAGAAGACTATGAATCAGTTGTGGAGTTTTATATATAACTTGGAGTGGGAATGGTGGAAGGATCAGGCAATTTAAACACCTCAGTTTTTTATTATATGATGGATTCTATTTCTTAAGTGTTTTTGTTAACAACCCCAAAACCCATTTTATTCAGTTTATCATCATCCAGGGATGGAATATTTTAATAGTCATCGTTCTTTTGGATATCCCAGGTTTTCCTCGTTTTTGATGATGACTTTTTGGACTTCTGAGACGATGCTTTAGATTTCTGAGAGTTTTATGATTGCTCAACATCTTTTAGTGATTTCTTATCTGATTAATTCTCAAAGTCATCCTTATATTCATCAACTTCATCATCAATGGCTAAACTGTTATTCTATTGTGTATTCTCATCATCCTTCTAATAAACAATCAGAGGCTTGTAATTACTAACATATATATCGTCATTATCAGGACTATTATTTGTGGAGGGATTATCAATTCTAAATATGTTTGTAGCTTCATGTGCATGCTCAAGCGAGTTATTGATTAAACTTATGTTGTTGAAATTGTTA
This sequence comes from Oxytricha trifallax, assembly GCA_000711775.1. Lineage (NCBI taxonomy): Eukaryota > Ciliophora > Spirotrichea > Sporadotrichida > Oxytrichidae > Oxytricha > Oxytricha trifallax. Next base: position 82,542 of record ARYC01000617.1, on the reverse strand, counting down.
TTCTAGGAGTCATTTGATCTTTTTGAGACTGTTTCCAATGAATTTTATTTGTCTATACTTGCTACTATTATACTGTCCTTGTTTATTTATTATTGGTAAGTATTTTGCACATATTATGGTGCTTAATGGTTACCAAAGTATTGTTGTTACTGTAAAGTTTATTCTTAATAAGATCTTGGAATCTCTTGTTATTAATTTGCCATAGTAGTCGAAGGGTTTTGCTTTATATCATTAATTTCTTGTTGTATTTTCTTGAGACTTTCAATAATTTCCATAAGCATACTGTTTTCTTGCTACTTTTACTAATTTTATTCTTAGTTTTAAGATTGTTAAGACATCTGCTTTTCTATTATCTACTAGCTTTTGTTACTGCTGTTACTTCTATTACTGTTTATTTGTTGATTTTCCTACATTTAAAATTGCAAATCTCCATCCTTCAATCTCCTCAGTGTCTCTCTTTAGTCTTCTTTTATGACTCCTTTAGATTGCAATATTGTATTAAAAATATTTTTATCTGTAAATAGCTCACTTGGGTCGCCAACCTAAGCTATGCTGACCTTTTCCATTTTTTCCTTGAGTTGATCTTTATTGAGTTTGTTTATCATAATTTCGAAATGAATGGCTTGCTCATTGAGTTTATGATCGATTTTCTTGTATCTCTGCATCTTTAACTTCTACTCTGTGTGATACTATTCAAGTTTATCTAGTTACATTTTCTGGCTCATAGTGTAGCTGTGTACAGTTTGTACCTTCTCAACTACTCTCTTTTATAGTGTGAGTAGATACTAGAGACTCATCTGCATTACTCTCATAGCCTCAAAGCCCTCATCACTGATCCATACGATGTTTTTCTCATCTTTCAAATCACAGAAAGCTATGTCATCTACTTACATCAACATCTACTGCAGTGGATTCCCTTATGACTATTACTATTGCTACTCGTAAGTTTGAGCTGATTATAGGTTAATGTTGCAGTTTCCATATCGCAACTGCCTGAAATCTATCTTGTTTATCTGTCTCCAGTTGACTTTGTGTAGTGGATCACTTTTTATGAATCTGAAGTTGGGATCCATTGGTATATAGGGGTTGTCCTCTTCGTTCATAAACACCTCTCCTTCTTCATAATTAAAGGGCTTTTTATTGTTGATCTTATTGCTGTTTTGGTTGTCTTTGTACACATCGTTTGGAAGTTGATACGAGTTAGGAGCTGGTTACTGTTGGTACCCTTAATTCAATTGGTGTTAGGAGTTTTTCCTTGAGTTAGCATTATTATCATTAACATCTTCTTAGTAGTCATCTTGGAGTGATGAATCAGTTTGATGGTTTTGTGATCGAGGTAGAAATCCATACATTTTATTTATTTTTGAATTATATATTTCAAATTTTAACAATACATCTCATTCTAGAAATGATAATAACAATAAAATATGATTATAAAAACTTTAATAATATGTTTGATATGTATATTTCATATTTCATCGAGATCAGAGTCACCATTTTCATCTCCATTGAAGGCAGGGGCACTCATCAATGGCTAATGATGATAGTTATTCACTATCTTGCTCTTTTATTTTTATATAATTTATTTCTTTTGGATAGGCAGCACACTCCCAGCTATCTTTTTATTGTTTGCAGTCATACTACTGTTATTTTATATTACTGGGTTCTATTATGACTAGGAAGGAGCGTGGAAACTACCTTAAGTATGCATGTATTGCATTTTATTGGGTTACTGAGATAATTTCTTGTGGAGTTTACTGTTTTAAACAATGGGATTTGATGAGAAGTTGTTCTTAGATTCAGAGATGTTATTCAGATTTCTAGCAATGCGCAGGGGCTACTGTTAATGTGATTGATCACTGTTTAAAATTATGTCATCATCAGCAAATTAATCACCAACTGTGGTGCTGTTAGTTTAAGTGTTATTTGGACCACCAGTGCTCCCGTAAGCATGTGAATTTATAATGTGATTATTTGGAGCTACTGAAAAGCCAATTTACTGCTAATGCATTGGTGTGTGATGTAATGAATTTAGGTTGGTTTGACCAAGTTATTTTTGCTTTTACTGATAAATTTACTGAGTCTTCGGTGATTGATGTGTGCTCTTCAGCTGCTGCATGCCTTACTTAATCATGCTGTTATTGTGATTTTTTAAGAAACTGCCATTACTGATAGCACTCTCAACAGTAGGTTGAGAATATCCTTTTATATTTGAATGCTGAGTCATGACTGAATTGCTGGAGTAGGACGATTGAGTCAATTGATTAAAATTTTAACTTTGCTTCAGCATATTGTTGCTGTTTATGTTCTGTAATGTAGGATTCTAAGTTTTAAAAGCTTGATATAATTACTGTGGTGAATGAGTTCGATCAGCAGCGAACTATTACCTCTGAGGAATTTAAATTAGGTTATTTCCACCATTCTAACTTTGGTTAGAGGGAAATTGAGTTGACTGGATTAATGGAGACTGTGATCTACGCTCATATGAGTAGAATTAGTTGCTGGAATGGAGGATGTTCTGGTGTTATTGAGTGTGATGTTGCTGAGATTATTTCACACCACTTATCATCGGTCTCCTTGTGTTAGAGTAACTTTGCTTAACATCGATCTACCCACTCTAAAAATTAAAACTTAAATAAAGATAAGATTGTTTTATAATGAGAAAAATATTTATAATTCAAATAAGCATTCATTTACTATTTTAATTAAAAATGTCCCAAAAATATTTTAACTTTGGTGATTAGAATCTCCTTATAAATCCTAATAAGGATAATAATAATAGGAGAGAGTCACTTTAAATCATCACTGATCGACGAGGGTCTATGATTAATCCTTAATATTCTAATTCTCCATAGCATCCCAAAAAGCCGAATATAATTATATTAAATTTATTAAATAATTCATTTTATTAATAACTGAGGACTAGACTCACGTTAAAGCAATTCAGTTCATAAGCTGTCCAACCGAATAAAAGGTTCTTCAATCACTGACTGGACTTAACTTGATGGTCCTGAATTTGAATGTTTTATAATAATAATGGCATTTTTATTGATATATATGTATATATAACTTAATTGCAATATATGCAATAAGCCTTACGATTTAAAGATTAAAATTCCATATCTACTGCCATGCAATCACTCAGGTAATATATATTGCATTTTGAATATTCTCTATTTTAGTTTGCCAATAATGTCTAAGAGAAACCATTGAGGAAAAAGAAGAATAACTAGTGTGCATTTACGATGAATCAGTTTACAGTGATATGAGACAGGCATAAGTAAATGTGGAATTAATATAAATCTACGAATTAATGGAAATGCGTTTCAAGAAATCAACCATGTCCGCTGCTTCGATTCCATAAACACAATCAAATAGAGGGAGACAATCAATTACAAACATAGTCAGCACGAGTTAAATATTAGGCTAAACAGCTATTTCATAATAAAACATGAATCATAAGTAAAAAAGCTCAGGTGATAATAACTCAGCCAATTAGTCCCAGAGATCACATCATGCGCAGGAATAATTTAGAGAATTGGAGAAAATCATATCAAAATCACAGATTGGGTCTCTGGTATAGTTGCCAACAAAATCTAATGAAAACAGTTACTTAGTTAATGAAAGTAATTAGCAATTGAAAGAATTCTTAGCAAATAATTAATAGTATAACTCCCAGGGATACCAGCAACCACCAAATTATGATTAAGAATTCAACGATTAGCAAGATGAAGATGAGTAAATTAGATTGATGATATTGTAGCAGTCATAAAATTATCCAGGGCAGTCCCCTTTCAATCCCAAGTAGCAGAAAACTAAATTTGAAGTGTAAAACGTCGATTTGTCTACTTATAATGGATCTTACGATTTAAGAATGAATGACTCTGATAGTTAACTTTTAAAGAGTGAGGAGTTGCAGAAAATGAAAAATGACAGCCTGAGAATGTAATCTAATTTCAGAGTTTAATAGTAGAAAGAATTGAGTGAATACATGGATGGGGCAGACGAAGAAGAGTTTCCATAGGATGACACAGAGTTTAATCAAGATGATACTATAAACCAAGAATAAAAACACCAGAATAACAATGCTAGTAAATTCTAAGATTTAATTAAGCAAAAAGAACAGGCTAAACTAAGAGAAGAACAAAAGTAGAAATATCAACGAGTCTCAACTTTAAAAACCGTGCAAAAACAGAGACTAAATCCAAATGATTAAATTGATATCAGGAATCGTAGGCTGAGCTAACTAGTTCAAATCAAAGGGCATGTTTTTGAAAGTGACGATAGCTTGGAGCTAGACTAAGGAGCTTCTCCAAGTGCTAAATTAATGAATTAGCCCAGTGGCATAGTTAAAGGCAAAATCATAATTAAGAAAAAGTTTGAAATTGACTAGATTTAAGAAGATTTTGATGCTGAGCAGGATGACTATAGTTCTAGAAAGCAGACACTTCCTAGTCAAATTTAAAATTAATATGACAAAAATGATTCTATGTTGGAGAATAACGAGGAATTTGAGGATTTAGATAACCAAATAAGAAAGAGTCTGGTTTAATTGCAAATAGATGAAGTTATCAAACCTCTTGGAAATTAAGATAGAAAGAGGGGCAGGAATGTTTATATTTCACCCACAAAAGAAGATGAACTTTATGATTAAATGCACGCAATTAGAAAATCTGATGATCCAAAATCGCATTTATTGCCTTCAAATATAGAATATATTGATTAATTTCAAAAAAGCGTTAAGCCAGATAAGTCTCCTAGGATAAATAATGATAGAGATACAATAAAAGAAGTAATAAATTAAAAAAAATAACAACAAGTAGAGTAATAGCTAAAATATATGCAAGAAGAAGAATAGAAGGAAGAAACTCAAAATAAGAAAAGAAGGAAACGTTCAAGCTAGGAAAGAAAAAGTTAAGAACGTAGTAGTTCTGAAAGATCTGCTAGAACTTAATAATAAGAATAGCAATTACTTGCTGAAACTCAAAACTTAAAGAAGAAATATCAGCCTACAAATGACGTGATTATAGAGTAATCTAATGAAGACACAAAGATACTCAGTTAATTAGATAAAGATCATTCTAAGGAAGAAAGCGGCATGAAAAACATTCAATCAAGTATGATTAGCATGCGGAAGTCATATCAAGAGATAGCTCTTAAAATCATAGACGAAGACCAGCCTGCATAAACTTAGCAGCAAAATGCGTTGATTCCAAAGAAAGATAAGTTGAAACATCTAAATAAACCACACAAGGAAGATCAAGACTATCAAGAATAAAGTATGGATGTATCTGTAGCTGATTATACAATGATTGGAGGCAAGAAGAAGAAAAAGAAAAAGAAGAAAAAGAAGAAGAAGGGAGCAAACAATGAGACCATAGTCAGTGAAACTGATATCACAACAATGAAAGACAGTGAGATTGAGAGATAGCCATTAATAAGCACAACAAGAAGTAAAGGCAATTAATTGAATAATAATTTGAATAAGCCAGCTGACCTTGATAAGAATTTCGATGATAATGAGTTAAGAGAAGATAATCACTAGGAAGAGTTAAAAGATGATAAACATGAATAATCTTTTCCAGATAGTCCCCAAAAAACAGGAGATAAATTTGCACAAAAGTAATTGCCACATGTAGAGCCACTTGCCGATAAATCTAGAATTAGTCCTTAGAGTTTTAAGAAGAGATTTTCAATTGACAAAGGATATGAACCTATCAAGTTCAATTTACAGGCTTCCACAGATAATTAAGGCAAATTTGTAAGATAAAACTCACAGAACCCTGTAAGCTAGGTGAAATTACCATATCTTAATATAATTTAAAGTAAATTGTGTTTTAAAACATTTAGAATTCCTAAATATTTTACTGAGACTGAAGCATAGAGTGCAAACGATCAAATGTAACTAAACTTTGACAATAAGTCTAAGTAATCTAATCAAAACAAGTTACTCCCTAACAGCCCATCCTTTACCTCTGACTAGGGTAGTATTAATAATTTTAAGTATAATCGGAATTAGAATCAGAACAACAACTTATTTCTAGCAGCTTCTGCTGGTTAACTCCCACCTCTGGATAGTAAAAGAAGACTATCAATGCAATCGAGTGATTTAAGTTTACATGACTCTGCGACTTACCGATAACATCAATACGATAACAACAATCGTGATGATGCACATAATAATTACTTTACTGAGGGGTAGTCTTCCTACAGACAAGTAAAGCAAGTAAGACATGACAGAGGCAACACTAATGTATAAAAAATCTAGAATATAAATCTGAATAGAGCATCACTTAATAATCAGTCGATACTTTAATAAGTCTGCGAATTGCATCCAAATGAGAAAATCAAGTATTTCTGTAGAGACGATCGAGTTGGACTTTGTCCAGAGTGTGTGGTTCATCATGCTAAGCATGATTTTGTCTTGGCAGATGAAGGGGCTGCATTTATAGCAAATAATAGAGGATTTATTTTATTTTCAACTATTATTGTTGATTTGAAGTAAAGTAGCAATTAAAAACTCTAAACATAAGTGTTTCTAGTAAACTCAACGAATATTCACTGGTGTAAAAAGAATCAGAGTCAAAGTTAAAAGAAATGGAAAAAATGAAGGAGGAGGAATTCCAAAAAGTCAAGTATTTTTTCAATGAACTTCATAGAATGCTTGATTAAAGAGAGGATACCATAAAAAGACAATATACTGAAGCAATTAAAGATTGCGAGTCATTTTTAACTTAAGATTGCCAAAAACTAACTCACATCTATGCATAACTGGATTAGATTTAACATTAAATTGATAAATTAACGAAGAGTTTTGGTAATAAATTTGGATAATTTTACAGGTTTTTATAGAGAGAGCAACTGATGGAGCTATAGTAGGTGGCAGTGACCGAATAAAAAGCATTGCGAAAAGTTATTAAAACTTTAGCAAAAAGCTGTTTCATAAACACCCACCTAAATCCTTCACTGTGAGAACAAGGGATATCCCTACAATACCAGTTTTCAACATAAATTTATGTAAGGCAATATTAATTTTGATTTTACAATTTAGCACATACCAAGAGATTCATTGAAGGCTTAGGCACACTATAGCAACCCACTCTATTTAAAGAGCTGGGATTACTTAATGAACCACCGACCAACATGTACATGCCTCAACAATAAAATTAATTCCAGACTCAACAATACTCAAACAGATAGGGTAATGAATAATCCATGCAATATTATGGGAATGTCAATAATACTTTAAATAATTGTAAAATTAAAGATAAAATCATGTAAGAATTAGATGTGATAATACTAAAAAATATAATTAATTATTTATTCATTGATTCAATATATCTACTATGAATGAAACTGATTTTGTGCAAAATTTTAATGGGATTTATGTATATAAAAAATTTTGCTTTTATATTAAATAGTTTTCTTAAATTATAAATCAATTCTTTTACTTTATATCATATTTTACTCTTAGAATAAATATCATTAAATATAATTAAACAAATAGACTCTAAAATATATGAAATATTAATTAAAAAAATATAAATACATGAACTCCAATTTTTTCTTTTAGAGTTAGGAGAATTATTTTTAGACAACTTTTAAGGTTTTAGGTTAAATGAACTTTCCAAAAGCCCAGTTACATTACTCGAAGAATAAACTAAAAAATTTTTAATAAATTTATTAATATGTAATTATTTTGTAGAAATAACTTTTATTAAATGATACAATGATAATAGAGTAGTTAATCCGATTAAATCAACTAATTTAATTCATTTACTTAAAACTCATGAACACGATGTCAAATTTTTTATTTTAAACACTTAAAAATAATTGTCAATCAGCTATAAATACCGAAGTAGAAACATTGATGGAATAATATTTTATTTTTAATAAGAAAATTCTCTATTTAATATTATAATAATTAACCTTAAATTGATATTCATTAATAATAAAAATAATTTTTATAATTGAGATTTTAACTTATTTTATAATAGAAATTTTTTGCTGTTTTAAATCATGATATGGTTTACTTTTATTTAAGGATGTTGATGAATTTTATTTGCTTTTATTGTTAAACTAGCTTGAATTATTGTTGTTGTTAGCCAGTGACAGAAAATTATTCTAACTTGTTCGTAGGTAATCTTGTTGACTGCTCTTTCTTTAACTTTTATGACTCGATAATTTAAGTTTTTCTTAACTGAGATTTTTATTGGCTTTCAAAAGCCCACTGATATTAGAATTGGCAGTCACTCTGTTATGATTGGGTGGACTGGTACTTGAATTGTGGTTATTTTTATAAGAAGCACCAGCATTGTAAGTTACATTTCGACACTTGCAAAACATATCTCCAGCTAGCAGTTTATTATGAGTTAGATTTGTGTCACCATAGCCTTGAAAAATGTGCAGATTTCCTGAGCCCATATCAAACACAGGTGGCAAATATATTTTACCGCCTGAAAAGTTAGTTTCATTTTAATCAATACATTCACTGGTCAAATCGTAGATGTTGAATTTAGTATTTGGTTGATCATCTACTGATCCTCCAAATATCAGTACTCTGCCTCCACCTATATTAAAAGCAATTGTATCGTGCAGTGGTTCATTTAATTTCAAACTTATAAGAGTCCATTTATCAAATTCAACAGCATACCTTTCAATGGTATCCATAGAGCCTTATAGAGAATTATTTCCACCAAAAGCAAAAATAACTTTATCAAAAGATACTACACTTGAACCATTTCTTTGCGTAGTCATTGGAGTTATTTATCTCCAAACATTTTCAGCAATTGAATATCTCTCGCATTAATTCAAATCAGAAACTCCATCATGCCCTCCAAACACATATAAACAAGAATCAGAGAGGCAAAATAACGAAGGAAAGAAGGCTCTTTTAAATATCATAGGAGGTTTTTCAACAAATTTCTGATATCTACTAAAAAGTAAAGTACGCTTAGAAAAGTTATCATCTGAGTCACTCCCTCCTAATATAAACATTCCTAAGGATTTAGGAAGATGAGATACCGAAGAGAAGAAGAGAAACTTGGACTGGGGCTTTATGTGAGGTATGTTTGTCCATTGACTGTTGAAGAAATCATATTTGAATACATCATAAGTATCCCACTTTTACCAATAAACATTATCAATAGTAGGCATTTACTGATACATCAATTGTAATTGTTGACCTTTTGTCAATTATAATAATTCATAAGCATTAAACAGAACAATTAAAATTGAGTATGTATTATAGTAAGCTTGCTATACTTTTTCATTCTACATTGGAAAGATTTTGTTCATATCTTAGCTTTAAATTTACTACGTAGCTGTCCTAGAATGATTATTGACATGAATAATTAAAATAAATTAAAAATGTTAAAAGAGAATAAATAAATCAAAAAGATACAAACTATTCCTAATTATTGGTAACAAATGAAAAATTGATTTTGTTGATAGATTTAGCTCTAACTCTCTTATCATGATTTTTAATAAATTACGTTCTCTCGTTATTAGTCAAAATAGTTGTGTTAAGAGATGACGTACCTGTTGAGTATTTATCTCTCAATTTTTATATCGTGTTTTATTATGAATAAACTGGAGTCTTAGTTTCTCTAGATCTTACAATGCCATAATTAATATGGGAATTTAGATTTAATTAATTCTTATTTTCATCATTTTAGAGAGTTGCAATTATCAAGCTATCATTCATAGAAACCTTTGATTTTTTCTTAAGGGGTGTTGTTTCGCAGTAGCTAACCGTAGTTTTATCTTAAAATAACTACCGACTGATGTTTGTTGTATCTATATATAGCTAAGAATTATTTTTATCACCAACATCCCTTGATATAATTTAAGGTGGTTGAGAATAATCAATAGTATTTCTGTCCATAGTATCATATTTAGTTGTTAATGAATCTAAATCACAGTGACCTACCTAGATACCACCAAGTCCACTCTATCCACTGCTAATTATTAGACTATTATCCATCATTATACTACTTCCATTTATCAAGCTACTGTTTTAGTTTATACTAATGGATTTACTCTTTTCTCTTCTTTCTTTACGATTGATCAAAGCTTATTATATGGGTTTATCATCAACAAGTTGTTCTAATTCATTTTATAACTCCACAAGCATTTGTTCTTTCTCTTAAAGTTTTAGCAATATATACTATTCCTGACTTTCAAAATCTCTAATTTCACCTTCAAGCACTTCGGTATTTATTTTCTATTACTTTGTAGCTTCTATGATTTTGTCTTTAATTTACTCTGCTACCATCAATTTCATGTTTGCGTTTTCAATGGAATTATATGTATTCGCGAGGTACTCTTCAGCTTATATCTTTTACATTGATAATCTCTATAGAGAACTCTTTAGAGCTCTATTCCTACTTTCTTAAATTACTTTCTCTTTTTCTAGTAAATCAGCTTATTCTTCTTATTATTGCAAATTAATCATTCTTAATTCACACTCTAAGTCAATCTGCCTCTTCTACTCTAATTATTCTTTAAATTAAGCTGTTAGAGATTAGATCTATTAATCTTTAGTGAATAATTGCATTCTTTTGAATCTCAATATCTCATCTGTTTAATTTGTTTCTTATTAATTCATATTGTTTTTGTCTTTAATTTTGTTTAAATCTTATTAGCTTTAATCAAACTCACTAATAAGGCTTGAATTTATAGCTTTCTAATTTTACAGTTATTCTTACAGTAGAGTATTTTACCGATTATTATGAAATATTTTATCTCTGATAAGTTTCGATTCATGACTTAGTTTTGGGATTATCAGAGTCTCATGTTTTTCTATGTTATTTTATTAATCCTAAATGTTTTACTTCTCTTGTGCTAAAATCTCATTAGATTGACCTATAGAATCCTTGAGTGAATTTATTGTTTCTTAATTTGTTTTACTGTGATTGTGATAATCTCTGAATTTATCTTAGTGTTTTTACTAAGATAATCTGTATTTAACTTCTAACTGCTGTAATTCCTACTTTTTTGCAATGTATATTTAATCTTCATCAAAATCTGTACTAATAATAAGTTTCTCTCTCTGTTTATTGATTTATTCTTAATAATTTAATGTAGAAATTAAGTTTTTGTTCAAGAGTTAATCAGATTGTAAATCTGCAAAGCTAAATTGTTATTCCTCCATTTTGTAAAAATTCAATTATTTATATTTAACAAACTAATAATCAGTACTTATTCTTTAAGTTAATTAATTACCCTCTAAAAGTTGTTGCTAACATTTGTGGCAGCTGTAGAGGCAGATAATTTATAAGGTGTATAATCGTTACTTGAAGAATTATGAGTCATCTAATATTGTAATTGCATCTGCTACTGATTACTCTGTAGTTATTAAAGAGTGATTTACTCATCGGTATCATGATCATTAATCATGTTGGCACTTTAATGATTAGCTTAGCTGCCTGACTTGTATCTCAAGTATGGGTTACTCTCATCTTCTAAGTCATCTAAAATATTTTCTTCGGAATTCAAATGCACAGAGGAAGTAAGAACTTAATGAGGATGTTGATCTTTATTTGACAGAGGAGTAATTTATTGTTATAGCTGTTACATATTATTTTACTCATTCTTAAAATAAAAGATTTCTTGTTATTTTTTCTCGAGCTAATTCCTTAATTCATTTATCTGTTACTACTGGTAATCTATGGCAAATTCTTATCCACCAGAGGATCTCAGATAAGAATTGTTTTAAAGCATATTCATGTTTAAGTGAGGAGATGGACTTCTCCTGTTAAATAATGGATTATTACTCGAATTTGATAAGAAAGACTGACTCTAGAGTACTATATTCACTTAATCATAGTCACTAGGCATATTTCTCTAAGAATCGAGCTTGCTTATGTACCTTTTATAAGCTATTTCAACCCTTTCCCTCTCTTATATATGAAACTTAAGTTGTTCTTGAGATTCAAAACATTTACTTTTTAGTTTTTAAATTTTGCTATGCAATTAGTTCACTAATGCTGTTTGATCTGTTTATTCTTATTATTGTCTCATTTGATTTATTTAATTGACTAGTTCTTTCTTTGAGGCCTTATTCTAGTTTTACAGGGTTATTATTTTGTGATGCAGCTATCCAACTTATCGCTTTAATTCCTCGTTTTCATTCACCAACTGCTTTTATATTGCATCTTAAGCCTTGATTGGTACTTGCATTTCAGCTGATTAGTTAATTTATTTCTGCATAATGTTTGCATAATCAGGCTTCTCAAAGTGATTAATCGCTTAAGTAATAGCTTTGAAGAATGATTCATTAGTGAGACTGAAATTTGATGTTGAGGAAGGTTAACGGACTATAGTATCTTAATGTTCTAGGCCCGGTAATTCATCTGGTAAATAATCAACGGTTTCTCTCTCTGAGATATTCTTTGAATCACCTTTCTGAAGCATCAGATTTGTGGAAGAATAGGCGAAATTGCTGTTAGCCTTTTTCTAATTAATTAAAGTCCAAGATGGTAGACTTTAATTACTGGTCGCTGCATCTGAGCCTATAGACATAAGTTCTTATTAGCCAGTCTACTTTCTTTTATGATATCCCATCATCATATTCTTAGGAGTTTTATAATCATCAATTAATGGTTGCAAATGTGCAGGTAATTATTGAAGCAATTTTTCTTTGTTTTCAATGACCAACGGAATCTAATCGCTCAGCACGAAATCTTTATCACTGTCACTTTGTTTTACTAGTTAAATGTTTCTTGCATTAACATTTTATGAAGATGTTTGAGCTGGTTGGAGAAGCGAGTCTCTCAACTCTGCTATCTCCTCTTTATCTAATTCACTCTCAAAATAGTCTTAATCTTTCATTAAATCATTCATTGCTTCAGGTCCCTTTGATTTTATAAGTTTATCTATGTAGTCGTCATCGTCTTCATCGTCTGAACACTAAGTTTCGCAAAACAGTGCTTATTTATTTTTCTTTGACATACTGCCTTAATTTAATGAATTTTAAATATAATATTTCAAAATTCTTAAGAATATCTGATAAGCTAAACTGAAAATAAAATAGTTATTATCAAGGAAATTATTTTTCATAACTGTTGCAAAAATTTATAATTAGGAAGATTTCATACATTATTTTTAGATTCTTTTCTAAGTTGTCTCTTTTGAGTGGTTGACTTTGATCTATTAATTAAACTTAAAGTTCGAAGGCTTCTCTATGATTTATGAGTAGACTATGAGTCTAGAGTATTCTTTGTTAATTTCCTTTTTTTAATTGAGCTCAAATTAGAGATAGACACATTTTGATTTAGCTAAAATTTTAATATTCACCAGATATTAAATTAGAAATCATAAATTATTCTTATAATGTATTTTCTTACATTTTAATTGTTGACTTCTCAAAGCGAGAAATTTTTTATAGATTTTTCTAGCTTTAGGAAGTATCTTATCTTTATTAATTTTTTTAATTTTTATTATTCATATGTTACTATTTTTAAAATAATGTGATTTATAATTAAATTTATCAATTAAATATAAATAAAAAACTTTTAAAACCTTTTGTATCATTTTATAGATCATTTGTCATTATACATGTTTCTCCTTTCTTATTCAATAAAAATAGCGATACTTTAAAAGTTTTGTTTTTATTCATATTCTATTGGATCTTGTTATTCCTGTTAGAAGATTGTAAAATATGAATTCTTATTTAATCAAAACCTTTTTAATTTTTCTGTTGATTCATCAGAATTTTTCCATGCATTGTCTAAAGTTATGCTTGTTAATAATTTTATTTCTAGTCATAAAAAATAAATTTCCAAAGTGATAAAATTTTGATATTTTTTTGGTCATTTTATGAATCAATAAACATATAGCTTAGAAATTAAAAAAATGTTTATTTGATAATTTCATTAATACAATTTGGCTATTCTTCAAATTTTAGCTCATTCTCAATCTGAAGCATGCTCATATCACTCATACTATAATCACTTTGATTAGAATTACCTTTCTCCAAGGTAAATTGAAATTAAGATTGATTAGCATTAAATTATTCAGTTTATTTTTTAACTAACGCCTTTTAAAAAAGTTAGCTGTATTCTTTCTGGACTTAGAGTCTTTGCTTTAACATTTTCTAAAACTTTTCTTTCAATAATTCATTCTCATTCACTTGGACGAAGGAGTTTACTAAATCTGAGCTCATATCATCTGAAGAGGAAAATTGAAATTTTGCTGTAGGGGAGGAATTACTGAAGCTAACATCAATAAGACCTTAATTTTTCTCATAATAGTTTGGTTATTCTTGGATATTTAAGGATTCATTTAAGTTATTCACTTATGAATATTATAGTTGCTACGTATTGATTTATTTAACTTCTGATTATATTCTCATCAGAGTGGATCTTCGCTTGTTATTATTATAATTTACTACTATAGGTTGAGCAATTGAATGCTATTCAATCTTTATTTAAGGAAAGAGGATTTCCTCATTTGAATCGGTATATTTTAAGGATGGCTTTGTAGTCAATGTTTCCTGTGGCTTGTATATTTCACTCTCTGAAAAATCAAAAAGTATATCTTCATTCAAATCAAAGTAAGATTGCATATTTTATTGAGGTTTTTCATATTCCAATTGCTTTTAGATTTCATTTTTAACTTGAGATATCAAAGGATTAAGCACATCAACAAATGATTAGAAAACTGACGATTTTAGCATTGACATTTAACTTATTTTTATGTTAAAATTTTATGATTCATTACAAGGTATCTGGTTTGTGATACCAGTTTCATCCATTAAAGTCTATTGAAGAATCAGTAATCTTAAAATAATACTTACAGTTTCATGAATAGCTGGTTGAGTCTATAAAATTAGTTATTGTAAGCTTTTTTAATTAATAGATTACTATACTGTTTTCTGAAACAAATTTCTTCTCTCATCGCTTTTGTTTCTTTATTTTGGTTAATTTTATTTTAACTTTTATCCTACATTGCTTTGACTATTGGCTCTCCTTCGATTATCATAGAAATTCCCTTGGGTATTATTTCAACTCTACTTATCGCTTCTAATTTTCAACAATTATTGAATCATTAATTGCTCTTAATTATGCTGCTTATAAATTAAATCCAACTCATCTTCTACCTTTAAGTTACTTGAATTGAAACTTGTATAGAAAAAGGGATGTGTTTTGTTTTAAAGAGCAAGCAAGTTTTTTTAATCTGGTCTACTATCACAGCATCCCATTACTTCAAAGATTAACTTTTTTAAATTATTAAGCTAAGTTTTAAAATTTATTCTTGAAATCTTTTGAGATATTATTAATCTGAAATATTTTAATTCATTATAGAAAATAGATTTATAAAACGCAAAATGAGAAATATAAAATACCTTGTCAATAAATTATAAGTTTCATTCTTGCCAACTTGCCTCCCATAAATGACAGCCATACACAATAGTATTTAAATCGGCATGCTTCAATATTGGGATGGGAAGTTCAATACTATCTCTGGGGTTTACAATTTATACTCCATCTTTGGAGTTCATCACTTTACCTTCTGAGGCAAACTACTCATCCACTAGTTACTAAAAGTTCAAAGCTGTTAATTTCTCTCTAACTTCGTTAGATAAAGGGTAGAAGAATTGCTTCGGAGTGATAAGGATATGCTTGCCAGATTCTTAATCCTTGTTGTCATTTAAGTATTTGAAGATCTACTAAGTCATAAAACCTGGACCACTAACTGCTATAATGTTTAACTTTTGGTATGGGATATCTTCTAATTAAATGCCCTGCTATTGAGAAAGAAGTTAATTGATTTTGTTTTTATCAGCAACATGCTTCAAATGATTTTGATAATTCAATTTGAGGGTTTCCATAAGATGCTTCAAGAGAGGATGGCCGGGACAAGAAGCTATAAATGCATTATTAAGTTCGAATGCTTTAGTATTTGATAATCCAATTATGAAATCTGTAGGATAGTCCAAAAGATCATTCAATGAATAAATACCGCTCATATCTGTATCGAGATATGCACCACCTTCTTGATACAAGATTTCTAGTCTTAATGCATCTGCTCTGAAAGCTGGGTTTAGAGTCTTATCTTCGATAATTTCTCGATTTATCAAATCAAGTTCGCTAATATCCTTTTCTCCCCAAGTTATTATTTCCGAATATGTATCCTTGCTAGTCCACGAACCATAAACATGCACCTTAAAATATTCTGGCTTTTCTTTCTCTCCCAACCAAATAAAATGAATTTTTTTAGGAATACTTTTTCGGCTTTAACTACTTAAATGATCAATTACAATATTTTTGAATTGATCTTTAGCTAACTGGACTGCCTGTTCTTCATTGATATCTTGACCTTTAAACCATAAATCCTTTCTTTTCTCTGATACATAAGAACGATCGAATAGCGTATCTATTTAGCTAGATGCATTATAAGTAAATAAATATTATATCTATTATAAATTTATATTAATATAATTCTATAAAATTACAATAATAATATTAGACTCCATTGTTTAAATTTGATAAAATCTTTGGTTTATAATAATGGAATTATTAAATTTACAAGACTTTATTATTTAAAATGATAAGATATGCTTATATAATAGAGACTGTTAACAAATCAATAAAAGGAATCTTAATTACATTTATCATCTTCATCAAAATAAGAACCCATAATCCCTATAGTAAATTATTTATTTATTTTTATTAAAATATTTTTTTAGACTTAGTTTTGCTTCATAAATTCCTTCTTAATTTAATAAAAATGCATAAATTTAAGATGCTCTAATTATTGTTTGACATTTAAATTATTTTTTTATTATCATTAAGTTACAATAAGTTATTCAGTTTAATAAATTCTTTATTATTAATGAAATTTTATAAAATAGCATAAAAACATTTGCTCAAATATTTTTATTAAACTTATTATAACAAATATTATTATAATTAGACGAATGGTAATATTTCGATATTTTTAAAAATATTTAATATGCTTTAAATCCTGTAATAGTGCAATTTAAAATTATAATAATTGTAAGCAATAGCAAAGTTATTTGCAATTTCATAATAAATATATTTGATTTTTACTATTCTTAGACTTTTAATTCTTATAAATCTTTTGTCAGAAAGACTAGTCTATGTAGTAAGTGAATAAATTTATAATTAACATGATAAATTAAAATTAAAAGATATAGTATGTTTTAACTTATTCTAATCATAAAAAAAGAAAAAAAATAAACCTAATAAAAGTTATTGTATAAGAAATTTGAAAAAAACTAATAACTCTTAATTTTTTATAATTGCTAGCCTGATAGATAAATAAATAAGAATAAAATATAATAAACAAATTTATATAATAACCAAGGTTTTTATTTAAATTAATATAAAAGTAATATAGTCAGAAACAAATAAAATTAATTTCTAATTACTTAATAAAATAAAATTTTGGAAAGTTTATGTTTAATATTTTAAGTCTTTCATTTTTAATTCTTTATAAGACATGTAATTTTTGTTCTAAATTTAAATTAATGAAATTATCAATTAAAAGTGCGTAATTATAAATATCTTTTCAACGAAATGTAACGAAATAAAATTTTTCAGATTTGCCAGTCTAATTCCCATAAATAACAACCATATACAATAGTACCTAAATCAGCATTAGTTAAAATAGGATTTGGAATCTCTGAATCGTCTATCGGGTTTTCTATCTATATTCCATCTTTTGAGTTTACTACTTTTCCTTCCTTTTCAAATAATTTATCAAGTAATTCATAATAGTTTGAAGGAGTTGCTTTTTCATGTGATTCCTTAACTGATTTAGGATTTTATGATAAAGGGTAGAAGAATTGTTTGGGAGTGATTAGAATATATTAGCCATTTTCTGAATTTTTATTCTCATTTAAGTAGGTAAAGATTTGCTAAGTCATAAACCCTGGTCCAATCATTCTAGAATAATCGATAGTCTAGTAAAGAATATCTTCCCCTTTTAAACCATTGAACTTTTGTATTTCTTAATTAGCTTAATTTGTTTAAGCTACTAATTCTAAATGAGCTTGATATTTTTTATTTAGTGCGTCTATTAAGTGTTTAAGGAGTGGGTGTTTAGGGCGAGAAGCAATAAACGCATTATTTAACTCGAATGTTCGGGTGTTTGATAATCCAATTATGAAGTCTGTGGGATGGTCCAGGAGGTCATTCACTGAATATATTCCGCACATTTTCATATCAAAATATACTCCTCCTTTTAAATACAAAATTTCAAGACTTAAAGCAGCTTCTCTGAAACTTCTGTCTAAAGTCTCATCATAATGTAGGGGTACCTTGCTTTTAGAGCTTTATTATTAAATGCAGGATAAGAATTATAAATATTTTTTAGCTTATAATATTATGATTTTTTTATGAAATATCATTAATTTGTTGCATTTATAAATGTAAAAAAAATAATATGATTAAAGTAACAATAACATTTTTTCTCAAAAAACGTTTATTTAAATTATATATTATTCAAAATTTTACTTATTAACTTTAAATTAAAATTGATTAAAATTAATTAAATGTAAATAAATTTCAAAGTAATAACTAAAATTTAAAGTTTTATCTATCTTTTTATGGAAAGATGGCTTTTTTATTCAAAAAGTTTGATGATAGAAAAAAGCGGTATTCCCTCACTACCCTAATCATTAATAATATCTGCATTAACTAACTCTAATTTCTTAATGTGTTCATCTTACCATGTTTAATATATCAAGTAGTTATCTTTATTAATCCATTCTTTGTAAATCTATGAATCAAAAAGCTCTATTCTTTTTTCATCTCCTAACCAAATAAAATGCACAACTTTAGGAATGCTCCTTTTTTCAATGTCATCCTGTGGGATTTAAAAGCTTTCAATAAGTGAGTTGTTAATTATGATATTTTTGAATTGGTATTTTGCTAACTCGCAAGCATCGTCTTCATTTAAGGTTAAACCTTTAAACTGTAGATTTTTTCTATGATCTGGTACGTTTTAACGATCAAATAACTGATCAATTTCATTATTGCAGAAAATTGAGAAAAAATTAAAATTTTAAAAACTTATTACATAATAAATTCTAGTAATATATGACTCCATTATATTAAGTATTTTATTATATCTTTTTGAAATAATTAATAAAATTATACTTGAATTGAGTGAAATATAAACAAATTAACATTTTTCAAATTTATAAGAGGCTTTACTTTATCTATTGATTTGTATGAGTTCACCAGTAGTTGAAACTCCTGAATATTTCATCTTCAGCTGACCTCATGCAGAGTCTATTGATATCATCCTCATTGTATTACTTGAACATTGGATAGACGATTCTCCCACAGAAATTAGTGTACCAGAAATAGTTGAAGTGATACTGCCACCAAGCAAAGAACTAAGCCATTGTGTCGGTGAAACCACTCACAATAAGCATGGGAGTGGATAACTTGTAGTTGTTAAGTCTATTGTTTATTGATTCACTTAAAATGTTGTTGAAAGAATCTGTTAATTATTTTAGTGGGAAGGATGCTTGTGTCGATTATTCTATAAATCTAATTGCATGAATTATAATATAAACAAAAAATAATGTATATAATATTTCAGTAATACACCAAAAATAATCCACAAATTATTAAAGAAAGGAACAGAACAGAAGGTTTACTGAAATTTCTTTTTATTGACATTTAACTTATTAATAATTATAAATATAGAATTTGAAAACGTAATATTGTTTAGTGTAAGTTTCTTATAATTATTGTTCTATTATTATCGGCTTTGCCTTATATTTTAAGTAAAAATTGTGAGAATTGTTTCATAAATCATTCATTGATGGTACTCTGACAAAGCTAGTTCACTCATCCCATTGCCATATGCTTGAGAGCCATTCATGCCCATCTTTTCTTTCTTTTTCTTGCTGATTTCTTTCAGAAGCTGTTTGTTTAATCTAAGTTCTTCTGCAGTCATTGGTACACTGTTCTTGCCATTGGGTTTACGTTTGGTGTGGGAAACTACTGATGGTACACCGTCTTGATGAATCTCAGTGCCCATTTACTTCAACAAAAAGTCTTGAACTTCTCTCTGCTTTTGCTTGTGCTCCATTTCCTTCTGCTTTCTTTCATTAGCATCTTTCTCTGTGATATCAATCCATTTCTTCATGTAGTCATCGTTTACGAAGCTTTCATGTTCTTTCTGTTTCTTCTTTTCATTCATTTGCTGGTCTAGTTTCTCCTTGATTTCTTGGTGTTTTCTTCGCATCTGCTCCTTCTTTTTCTGATCAGCCAGTCTGTCTCGCTCTTCCTTATCTAATTGATAACGCATAACCCTGTTTTCCACTTCTTTCTCAGCCTAATTACTACGTTTAACTACTGTATCAGCCATTTTGTTCATAAGACTTTGAATTCTGTTTTCTCTCTGATTCCATTCATCTGCTCTCTTCTTTTCTTGTTGCTCCAGTAGTTTGTTGTACTCTTCTAACATTTTATTATCACGGTCTCGTTCCTTCTCTTTGTCTTGAATCTGCTTTTACTTGTATTCTTGGTTTTCATTGATGACTTTCCAGGCTTGCTCTCTTTCTTTCATCTTCTTCTCTTGCTTTTGCTTCTTTTCCGTTTCAATCTCACTTCTAAGCTTACTAACGATTTCAATCTCATTCAATGCCTCAAACTAATAATTTGTTTAATTGATAAATGCAAATAAATTAAAAATATAAAATGGATAATCATATGTTATTATCTCATGAAATCCTTTGATTTTATAAAATTGGAATTCTTACCATATTCAATATAAATTAACATTATAATTTAAAATAATTTATATAATAGATAGTTGTTTTGAGTGTTAATTTTCTCTTTAGTTCATGAAGTCAATACTCTTCTTCTATTATGCTTATTACAATTGAATGTCTCTCATATTTTTCTGCTCGTATATTTTGTTCTTGAGTGCCATGTTCTTCTTAGTTTCCTCATCAATCTGTTGTTTAGCTGTTTGCAGTAAAATAGTATCAAACTTCTTCTTTTCTTCCTGCTCCTGCTTGATTCTTTGATTTCTGTCTTTGAGTTGCTTATCGAGTGTTTCCTTGATCATTTTGCGTTTGTACAAGAAGTCTTCCTTCTGCTTCTGTTTTTCTTCCTCAAACTTTTCCTTCTCAAATTTAACTATTTCATTCCACTCGTCCCCAGAGAGGTCTGAAGGGATAGAGTCTACTTCAATGTCTCGCATTCCTATTTTACCAGAAGCTAAACGTAAATCTGCGAAACTCTTGGAGGTTTCACCTCTTTCACCTCCGATGTTGTTTTTACGAGTTATTGGAAATTGCGAGTAAGAGTTTCTCACGTTTGAATTTTGATGCTGGAAACCGTTATTTTACATTGTTTGATTGTTCTATACTCGAGATGAGTTTAGTAAACCTAATATAAAATAAAAAAATATTATAACCTTTCTTATATTCTAAAAGAAAATTTTGAATTCTACATTTATTCTTAAATCGCTTGAATAATTCATATAATCTAAATAATTTCAATGAAACTAATTCTCTTTAAATACTAGTCAATTTTATTAGAGGTTTATGTTATTTCCACCAAATTACGACTTATTTGCTTGAGCAATGCTTCCACCAAGATTATTATATGGTTTATCAGTAAATGGGTTACCTCCGATTACAATAGTAGACATATTTGATTGGCTTTATTTCATTGGATTCAAGCCATAGGGTGAAGTCCCTTATGACTTTGGCTCAATCAATGATCCAAATTTGTTTGATTAATTCTTTACCAAAGCATTCAATCTATTTTTCTGATAGTTCAGAGAGGTTTTAGGATCTTCTCTGGTTGGAGTCGCAGATAGAATCTTGGGAAGTGTAAGATTTTACTAAGAAACATTGACATTGTTTTATTTATTATTGCCAATTGATGCTAAGTATCCATCTAAAGTTTGCGAATTCTTTCTTGATTACAATACTTACAATTACTACTAATCACTTCCAAGTCTGTTATTTTTACTGTCTTAATACACTGGATCTAACAATGAATTTATTCTAGGATCTCTCTCCAGAATTCCCTCGAGATCCTTCTCAAATTACTTCAAATTTTTCTGTGTTAATTGCTCTTTATCCAAGAAATTCTCAATTTGGTTCCCAATAATGTTTGTGATAATAATCGATGTTTAGGCAGCACTTTTATTATTTGATGTTAGTTTTTGACTGTATTTTTTCATGAAATTTTAGACTAAGAGATCTTTCAAATATGTTTTTTGTCTTTATCTTGCATTCTATTTGAGTTCTTACTGCTTTTGTTGTTTGTTTATTGGCTCTCTGAGGTTGAGAGTGTGAAAAACTGCTTATTGTTATTTACTCATATTTTAATTTAGTGCGAAATTAAATTTTATATGCAATTATGAAGTTTTATTATGGATCTTAATTTTTATAACTTACAACTTATCATTGTTACAAATTACTAAAAGAATTTTAAGAATTATAATTTAATTAAATGTTAAAATCAAGCAAAAACAATTTAAGGACCTATCAAGGTATCTATATACATGATTAATCTATATCACTAATTTATAGATACATAGACTTCTCCAGATGGGAGAACTCTCTTGAATCAATTAAGCAGCATCAAAGAACTCTCGATTGGTCAATTAAATGTAAGCTATTATAAAAATACTTAATACAGGTTCTTAGATAAATTACAACACTGCCATATCCTAATAATAACAGCAGCAATTATTGAATCAATAGTAGTAACTTTAATAAATGAAACCCACAACTATTTCCACCAAGAAATCTTCAGATAAAAAACTTTTGCATTTGATGCCTAGAATAAGCTAACAATCAAATGGCAGCTCATCTCTTGGACCTTCTTAAAATATTGCTCATTTAAATGGAAATAATAGTTATTTCTGATTTTAATTCCATCAATTTTTACCAAAACTTTCTTTTTAAAATTTCATGTGAGTAATGAATGTTGTCTATACAACCGAATAAAAAATTAATTAGGTTTTTAGTTGTTAAATTACTTTCTTTAACATTTGTAAAAATTATGCTTAAATTCTATGAGTAATTAGATTTAATATACATATTTACAATTTTATAATAAAATTTAATAATTCAAACTTCACTCTTGACCTTATTTTTTCATTTGATAAAGCCCTAATATTTCTCTTTCTGTTTATTTTTTAATTTATAAAATATCAGCTAGAATTTTAAGAGAGGCAACAGGAAGTAGTCTCCAAGCACAGATGGAAAATCTATAAATGTTGAGATCGTAGATTAGACACAAATGATCATTGAAGGGGGAGGATGTACTTCTGACACTGCCTTCATGAAAGCAGAAGGAAGAAACAGTCTCGGACCTTCTTAAGGTGACCGTAGCAGCATTATGCTAAATGATGGCTATAATTACCAAAAGCCACTCTTAGAATAAATGGAGAGTGAAATCATACAGCTTAGATGTGAAATTGACATGTATAAAGATAAAATTAAAGAATTGGAAAGATGGCTTATAATGTTTCTTAATAACTTCTATGAAGGAGATCCAAATTCACTCAAAAACATTGAATCTGTAAGGAAATCTTTATTCTTTTACAATATTTAGGGTTTGATGCATATTGATGAGTTGCGATAGGATAAGTTTTCACTTTAAAAAGCTCTTTTCCTACAAAGAAAACATTATATGGATCTCTAAAACCAATATTTAGAATTTCGACGCATAACTTAAACCTAAGAGGAAGAATCAAAGAGAGCAGGAGATATCCAATCTATAATGACGCAGAAAAATTAACTTGAGTAAACTCTGATAACTTTGACAGAGGAAGTTGAACTCTTAAGTTCTAAAAACGAGAAATTGCTAAGGGATTTATGTATCAAAGATTTTCACTAAAAGTACTATGAATCTTAATTAGAAGTAAGTATCAAGCTTATTAGATTTGATACGCTTAAAATTAGAGAGTAATCTACCAAATTACATTAATTCTTAAATACAATTTTATATTAATAATTAATCAAATAGTTAGATTTATAATTAAATTTAATATAGTTAGAGAAACTTAAACAAGCTCACGAAGCTCTAATCAGTACTATCAACGTACCCTCTTTATTTATGAGTACGTCTAACACAAACATAACTTCTAACAAAAACTCTCAGTATCAGACAAGTTTTAACAAAAGCTTAACTTCCAAGTCAAGTTTCATTTGTGGTTTAGACAAAAGCAGCTTGCTGCCCTCCCCTAGAGGTACTGGAAATCAGTAAAGTGGCTAACATTACAGTACAGTATTGGACGCAAAGAGTGCTTAACTCAGATAAAAAGAAGTAAATGATATAAAAATTCAGTTGGATGGGACATCTGGCACATTTGACATGACTAATCCTTAACAACCAAGAAAGAGTTCCCTCTTTCAATTTTTATCATGCGGTGGGTGCAGCTCTAATCAAGGTACTGCTGAGTTTCAACATTCCAAAACGTAGAGATACGATGATAAGTCTAGATCAACAATGATTTTGGGAATGGAGCCGTTTTAGAAAGATTAGTTTGCTAATGATTTGATCATGCATTCACCAAACAGTAGAAATCCTGACTACCCATCATCAAGCAACTATCAAAATACCTATATTGTTTTATTTCAAATGCTAGGTTGTACAACACCTCAGCAATAGATGCAAAGAAGCATCACGCCACAAGTTCAGTTCAGAGCAAGTAGAGCAATTCAGGGGTACTCGCAGGCAGATCTCAGGCTTAATTTGTGAAAGATATGAAATAGCGCATGAAAAATAAGGACATGCCAAGACAGCAATATAATTATAATCTATGAATTTATACATAAATGCATTAATTTATCTGATTTAAAACCTACCATTGGCTCAATGTATTATATTAGTCATATTTCCAAAAATTATAATACAATAAGAATACATTCAATTTTTGAAATTGAATAAGTTAATATTGAAATATTCCAATCAAAAAACTTATAAATTAAAGTCTAAAAATATTCTTTTAAATTTATTATAAAATTTAAAGCTTTTGATGTTTCTGGAAAAATATATAATTAAATATTGATTAGATTAACTACTCAAAATCAATTGTATATTATAATAATATTTTAATTTCTATAATTTTAAAGCTATAAGCAAAAACTTGCAAACATAAAATGAAAACAATCGAATCTACAAATTGGAACATACCGAAAGTTGGGGCGAAAATACTACAGGCGCCGCGACCATGGTAAGGAATAATTAAATTTTAAATTAACTTAAAGCTAAAAGGGAAAAAACAAGTATGCATGAAGGGAATACGAACTTGCAAAATGACCGTGGAGATGGAGGAGCTACACATGCTGCTGCATCAAATGGTGCATACTTCTTTGAGGGCAAAAATCATACTACCGCTGTGAATGGTATGATGTCACCATCATCTATCTTCCCCCAATTCAATCATGGAGATTAAACACTTACTGCAAATGGAGACCGTTCTGACACGAGGTATTCTAAGCAGGCAGGTGGCTAGTTGCCATATATGATAGGGGCAGATGGGCGCTCTGGGGATCTCATCAGTGATCGGGTGTAGTAAGAAGCTCAAAATGAAGGAGCCTATTTCGCATAACAGCGACACGCCACTATCCAACAACTCAATCCACTGATTGGGACTGCCAAAAGTATCCTCAGAGGGGATGAGACGAACCTTTCACAGGTTCGCTCAAATTGCGATTGAACAACTAGCAATAATAATATTACTAAACTCAACTCGAAATGCAATTATTGTTAACCCATGCTCATAAATTGACCATTATATTATTCATATAATAATGAAGGCAATTTATTCAAGTCAAACTTATCAAGAAATAATAAGTCATAAGAGAAAGATTCTTTCTCATCAAAGAAGAGTTAAAATGCTGGTAGCCACCAAAACAGTGCTTGCAATATCCCCTCTTCTACAACCATTTTCAACACCTCGTCTCATCAAGATACTTCTACAGACTGCGTTGATATCGATTGTCAGGATGATGATGGCGATGATGATCTAATCCAATTCACCTGTAATCTTAAAATGTTACATTTATTCGATTCATCCAACAAATATTATGATATTTGTTGTAATCCAATCAGTCTCACTGAAGCCTTAAACTTCGAGCATCTCTTTCAACAGTAAGCTCCTTCGATGCCAGTTTTCGGTTTCTAAATGCCCTAACTCACCTCTTACAAGTCTCTTAACCAGAACTTCTCAACTTCATCTACTTCCAGTTCATCAGACCCACAAGAAGAGCAACAGTACATCGATGTGCCACCTCTGTGTAACATGCTGTCATACATGGGTTCAGCCATTGAGAAAATTAAGAGAGAAAGAAGAAATTCAGAGAGTGAGAACAGTAGCGACAACGAATTCACTGGCTACTACTAAGAAAGAAAGAACATGGAATTCTTCTTCAAACCTAGAGATATCGAGACACATATGGATTTTGCAATCAATGGAGGATTTGCTGAATTCAATACAAGTAAGTGTAAATGTTTTGAGTTTAACTTTAATATCAGGCAACAACAGAAGTTAATTGAGTTCTTAATGCGATGATGCTGTGATGGAAATGGACGTAGAAATGATCCCTGAAGCTGACGACTTACTAAGTGCACTTATGACCTGAACAAGGAGCTTATTCTCCCTATAAAGTGTTAAGTGTGTTATCTGACTCTATTGGTTCCCTTTGATTTTCTAGTTCACCTCAAGTATCAGAGTTTGGTCACATTTTCAGTTTTAAAAATTGACAATGCAGACTTTAAGCTTAGAGAAAGAGTTAGAATTTCATTGAGTTTTCAGTAGATCAGTGACGCATTTAGCACTGTAATATATATTATATATGGAGAAAGCTATGGCTAGCTATTATTACACAATTATAAATATATTGAAAATAAACTAATTTAAAATATCTTTTATTTACCGATAATTTTTGAATTTTCCAATATTATGATGAGATATTATATAAACTTTCTTTGACTAAGAATCTTAACTCAAATTAACTATTAATTATTAATAATAAAATTAAGTTTAATTAATAAATCAGATCAGTTTAAACACTTTCTTGATGATATCTTAGACTCTGGAGACAGTAGCTAGACTACTGCTATTTGAACTACTCTTCACTTTTCTATTACCCTCTTTGAGATTGTGATCATATTCAATCTGAATGTTTCTCTCTTTATAGTCAACTTTAATTGCTATGTCAACTTCTTCAAGTTAGATTAAATACCCATCAATTTATTCATAGCTCTCATCGTCACTAGCATTTTAATCATTATTGATCTTTAGAGGCTTACTTGTACACTTAAAACCATTTTAATTCAAAGCTGCTTTGATTTAGACGACTGAGTTTGAGAGTGGCACGAATTAGTTGAGTTTCACTAGAGTGTTGAAAATTTTTATTTTTTCATCTTTAGTGTTTTTGTGATGAGTAGCTTCCAAGATTTTTGAGTAAAATGATAGGGCTTTTCTTTAATCAGTAGTTTCTTTCAGGTTTGATATGTTTGTCACTGTGTAAAACTAAAAATAGTCTCTAAATTTTTCCAGAAATAATTTGGCAAAGTTTACTTATTATCTTTGAAGTCCATATCTAGACAAGCGATACGAGTGATATAAGTTTATCCCTTGGCCTTTTACTTAATATGATTGGCATAATAGGCAGAGCACTAGCCTTTATATTTAAGTTCTCCGAATTCATTTTCGGATAAATGCAAAGTCGCTCCTTTTATAAGAGTCTCAACTACTATATCTTCATCTTCAATTATCAAGCAATTCTTATTGGATGGCTAATCCATAGATGAACTCATGTTGCCACTATTCTTTTGATTCATTTAATAAGTTGTAGGGTTGTTACCTTATCTCATGTAATCTCTTGGGCATATCACTCGTTTTGGCTTTAATCTATTGACTAAATTATTGAGTTGCTGAAATGAAAGATTTAAATCAATTGGTGAGTGCAACACTCTGATATTGTTCACCTTTGCAAAAGGTTTCATTAGCAAGTCATTGTTGCAATATTATGGGTCAGTTAGAATCATAAAGTTTTGTGAAGGTTGATACTTATTCAAGTGATGTAGCCAATAAACAGCTTCTCCTATTCTTAGATTAGGGGATGTAGTAATAATTAATTCTTGACAAAACTCATCTATAACAGCCATGCCCATAGCTTTCTCTTTTTTGTACTCCAAATATTCTTTGATATTTTTGAAAACAAAGAGTCTTTCTTCTTTGAAGAGTTTATCAAATGAAAATGGATTTTCTGAAGACAGAATCTTAGTCTATAGCTTTTAATTCAAGTACTCCACGTTGATATTAGAATACTGAATTAATTAGTTCGCTGACTCCGAAATGAAAATGATGCGAGCATGTGTTATCTTATGAATAAGTAAGTCTACTATTTCAAGGATAAATGGGGATTAGACAGGAAGAATTACTTTTGAATTTGGTGATTAACTCAAACACATATTAAGCTTTTCATAGAAGCTTTTGCTTTGCTGCCAGAAATTGCTCTACTCTGCATTTTATAAATAAATCTAAAACATGCCATAAATATTTACTTTTGCTATACTTAACAACAGATCCCACTAAAAGTAGATCTAAATCTTATAATGCTTCAGCATTAAAATACAGAGGATATCTGAAATCACCTTCCTCTGATGAATTGCTTAGCAAACCTATTTTCTATTGTCCTACATTAAGTATCCAATTGCACGAACCAATATGCATTCCACTAGATAAAGGCGTGATTTTTATCAAGTTATCAAATGTATATGACTCATTGTAATTCAATAATATTATAGTCTATATTTTTATTTTAATTGGTTGTAATAAATAATATTAAGTTCAATAACGTGACATGTTATTCAAAGCATTCATCTATATCAGCTTGAGTGTATAAATTCTACCATTCTTCAATGCCTAATTTTGCAAATATTCCCTTCATTTTTTCTTGCTTGAAATAACTTCCTCCGAAATCGCTTCCACTATCTCCTTACCCCTTTTACTTAGTCTAATTTCTTTAGTCATTAAGAATTACTAGTTCATTTAACAAATGTTGACCAATTTGTCCTACTGGAACAGTCATGAAGACTTTTCCCTTGAATTTCTTTTATTCTTGCAATCTTGTTATAAAGGGTAGGCCATACAAATCATTGAAATTTGAGACAAGAATTATATCAATGTCACTCACATTTAAAATGTTCAAACTTCTCAAATCAAACTTAATCTAGTCATTGTCTATAAAATACTCTCCATCTATCTTTCTGTAGAGTTTACTGCTATTTTATGAACTTTTACTAATTTTGAGTTTGGAAAATGGCTTCAACGGCTCTAGGTCAGGATCAGGCACTGATTCAAAATCACAGTCTTAAATATTTAATGGTTTCAATAATTGAGCAAATTAATCTTCTTTCTCAATTACTTTCTATCTTTTTTGTGACTTAGGTGAGCTCATTCCTCCTGAAGATTACTTAAAGTGCTATTGGTCGGATAAATTAGCATTGTTCTCTTATTCATCATCTGGAAATTCGAAATGAGCTGGGAGATATCTCAGAATAGTTGATATCTTCAGAATCGATCCATACAGTATATTTTTCTAAACAAAAGGATATTGTAGGAATATATTCGAAATTGGGAAATTAATTTAAATTAAATTAATTATAAATCAAAATATTGGCAGTTAAAGTTGGCCAATTTAAGCGATTTTGGGCTCATTCGATAGAGAATTCAAATTTAGCTGGACTTTATTATTGGTGGTACTTTTTTATCTCATCCCTAAAGCAAGATAACTCGACTTTAATTAAACTTATCTAAATTCATTAAATTATATCCTCACATTAAAGTCGAGTTATCTCGCTCAAGGGATGTGATAAAATAGTACCGCCAATAATAAAGTCCAGCTAATTTTGAATTCTCTATCGAATGAGCCCAAAATCGTATAAATTGGCCAATTTTAACTGCCAAGATTTTGATTTATAATTAATTTAATTTAAATTAATTTCCCAATTTCGAATGTATTCCTACAATACTATAAAATATTAAATAGGTTACATTTGCAATTTAAAGGAGATACAAATCACCGTCTTGTGCACTTTAATCAATACAACTTATCTTCATTTTATAAATTATAATAACTATTTGTGTAAAATTATAAATTATGTTTCAAAGATTTTCAATGAGATTCGATGATTTATTAATTTGTAGAATATTATAATCATTTACTTTTAAATTGGGAAGGATATAATCAATTTTTAGATTGTATATATATTTTTATGTTAATTGTGAAATTTATATTGAATGTCCCACTAAAACGACCCATAGGCAAATGACAATGAGAATCATTTGATAGGCAACATCTTGGCAGAAGAAAACTCAGGTACTTTAAACTCAATGATTCTACCTTCATGCATCTTACCGTAAATTAATTTTTAATAGACTCTGATGGAGATGACAGCAAAACATTCTCAAAAGTGGCTACAGGATATGGAAATGGATCATTTGGGTTGGGAACATCAGCAGCTTTCGGTGGAGCTTTCAATAGTATTCCTGATTGAGTTGGATCTGCTCCTGCACAAGACATTAGCTCGGTAAGATCAGCAAATGTTATTGATTATGTTTTAGAAATTTGGAACTTTTGCTTAAGACTCACCACAGAGTAAAAAGCATCAGGTTTTCACAGGTGGGCTGAACGGGCTCGTATCTTAGTCATCGGGTTTCAATAATTTATTCGGAAGCCAAAATGAATCATATGGTGTAAATGACCAAAACAGACGTACTTCTGCAAATGACTTTTCAATTACTGCCAATCAAACAGAGATGCAGTTACAGCCTCAATTTCTAATGTAGCATCAACTCCTTCAGTAGCAGAGACAAAATATGACTCCAGTCTAATAGTAACAATTAAGTGACGCTTTTATACATAACTAATCGGTAATGAGTTCTGGACTAGATCACTCAGGCAATGGTGGAGCCTAATCAATGATGACATAGGATTAATAAACTAAGGAATAGATGCAAAATCAAAATGAAATCTATTCTACTAAACATTATTTTGACTACTATAACAATTTGAACCCCAAAAATCCTAACCTTCCTTAGCCAACTTATCAAGCTTAGAATGATGTCGATGGATACAAGAATCTTAAGTCTAATAATCAAAACGATGTGAGCAGTTTCTTAAGTGAAGTTCAAAGACTTGAGGAGTTTCAATAAAAAATTGAAAATCTTAAATTGGAAGATCCACTACAAGCTCAAAACCTCACACACGAGTAACAAATGTAAATCTTCAATAATTCTTTGAAGAATCAGCAATTTCAAGGACATATGCCACCACCAGGTCTGTAATAGCAGCAATAAATGATGTATCCTACTGGACAACAGATTCCTTAACAATAAAACTACGGGAATATGTTAGGACAGTAGCAGTAATAATTCAATAATTAGAATTCAAATGCTTAACCCTAGTAGTAAAAACAACAGATTTAAAAATAGCCATCAAACTTATAGAACAACTTAAGTCAGAAAAATTTATCGACAATTGCAAACAGTAGTAATTAAGGACAAAATAGTTAAAATAACAACAGAAGACAAAGAGGGAAGCATAATTAAAATGCAAATCAGGATTAAATTCAAATGAATCCCAATAAAGCAAATAAAAGTAATCAACAGATTGGTCAAAACTAAGGCTACAATTAGTAATATGGACAAGGACCAAATTAGTTGAAAGGATATGCTTCGAATCCTTTAATGATAGATGGTGCTCCATAACCACCTCCTATACATTCTCAAATGCCACTTCATCACTCTTAATCTTACCCTACATATTATAGTGAAACAGAATATAATTTTATGGTCAAATATTAAAATAACACATTATAAAATAACCATAATAAAGAATAGATTTTTATAAAATTAGCTACTCATGGTTTATATTTCATTGTGTCATCTAATTTGTAGATCATAATATAATTTATTAGAAGTTTTAGCTACTTTTAATTTATGTACCTATTTATAATAAGATGTAAGAGCAGGATAGATGGGAGCAGGTGGATTGTATCCTCCAGCAACTGGATGGCCGCCAGGTTATGGTCCAGGATATAACTAAATGGGGATGATGGGTGGACCTCAAGGGCCATAGACTTATAACCAAGGCTTTGGGGGCATGTATACACCACCTGCTTAAGCTCAGAATTAAGGTCAATACAATCAAATGATGGGCCAAGGGTACCCAATGGGCACTAATGGCTATGGATACCCTTAATATGGAGCTATGGGATATGGATAGTATTAAGGGGCTCCAGGTTACATGTATCCCGGATAATAATACCCAATAATTTAATACTATGCACGAAGTCAAGTTTTAATTATAAAAATATTAATAATAATTAATTTGAGGAAAATATTTTCTATTGATGATTAACAAGGTATTGAAAATTTTAATCAAATTTGATTAAATAGTCTAAATAAGATCATAGTTTTTTTTATAATTGTATTAATTTTCTCTCATTGTATTTAATCTTAAATTAGGTGTTTTAGCACTAACATCCATAAAATCAAGGAGGGCAGCATCATGCTAATTATTTTTTAAATATTTTATAAAAATGTAATCATAATAAAAAGATAGGAGGAGGCAATAATAACCCAAAAGGAGTAAATCTAAGTAGAAACAACAAAGGATTCTAAAAATCTCATACCCAAAGCAACATCCAAAACTATTCTCAAAATCAAAACTAAATATCCAGTCCTTAAAGTTAAAGCCATAGACAGCACTCTTTAAGTGGGGATATGAATCAGCAAACAGTTTAGCTTCCTAAGAGTGAATTCTTGGAGGAACTTAGGCACAAAATATAGAATGGTGTTAAGATTGAAATTGCTGAGTTGAAGGATCACATCGTAGAATGCGCCATGGATTAGTATGGAAGTAGATTCATTCAGTAGAAATATGATATTACTTCCTCAGCTGAGAAAGAACTAATCTTCAATGAAATTCTACCTGAGTCCTTCAATTTAATGAATGATGTCTTCGGTAACTATGTTGTTCAAAAGTTGTTTGAATATGGAACCGAGGAGCATCGGTCAACTCTAGCTGAGTAATTGCTTGGAAATGTCCTAAAGTTAACAAAATCCATGTATGGATGCAGAGTTGTTTAGAAAGCTTTAGAAGTCATATCTCTTCATTAGTAGAAGATCTTAGTATCAGAATTGAAAGACAATATAATTGACTGCATAAATGATTAAAACGGCAACCATGTGATTTAGAAATGTATTGAGAAGATGCCATGTGATGACATTGAATTTATCATTAAGCCTGTCATTGAAAAAACTTCAGAATTGTGCGTTCATACTTATGGGTGCAGAGTCATTCAAAGAGTCTTGGAAAATAGCAATGAAGCTTATACAAGATCAATTATAGAAGGAATTCTCAATGACTTGCATAATTTGACAATGGATTAATTTGGTAACTATGTGATTTAGCACATCTTGGAGAATGGAAAGGTCCAAGAAGACAAAGATAGAGTCGTGAAATCGATCAAAGGCAAAGTGATTGAGTTAAGTAATCACAAATTTGCAAGTAATGTAGTTGAAAAATGTCTGCAGTATGCAAGTGAGAAAGATAAAGCTGAGCTAATAGAGGAATTTTTAGATCTCAATTTTGATGAGGAAGCTGCAATGAATTAGAATGGCGTTTTGTATCAAATGATGAAAGATCGCTATGGCAACTATGTTATTCAAAAATGCATTGAAGTGAGTCAAGGCAAGTAAAGAGAAATACTCATGAAGAGAATTACAGCATGCGCCAATATTCTCAAGAAATAGGCTAATTACTCAAGACATGTCTACAACTTTATCGACAAAATGAGCAGTGAAGGCCAACTGGCTGCTGCATAAGAGTTATAATAACAGCAGCAGTTACAGTAATAACAGTAACACAATCAAAAACAGCCCAATTAAAAATAAGGCAATAAGAATGAAAACAGATAGAGCAATAAAGTTATTTATATTTTTATATATCAATTATTATTTTTTCATGATGTTTAATAAGAATAAGGGTGTATAATTTTTTTGAATATCTTTTATCCTTCGTGTTTGAAAATATTCCACTAAGAAAGGTTAAAATCAATCTTATCAACAAAACTATCAGCAGTAATAGCAATAAGACTACCCAGGTTATATGGAAATGAGCAATTACAACATGCAACTGCATCAACACTAACAGCAACTTCCAATTCACTAATAACAGTAAATGGGAAGATATCCTCAACACCCTCCTTCACAGCCTATGATCTAACCTTATGGTCAAAATTGGAGCAACCAAGGACATTATTAACAACATCCTAATTTAATCCTTAAAATTTTTATGTTATTTTTGTATATTCATAAGCTAAATTATATTTATTGCTGAATTCAACGACCCCTAAACAAGTTTTGAAATAAAATATGATCTGTTATTTATTAATAATTGATATTTGTTAGATAATTAGAATTGTATCATATTTTGGGTAATAAAAACTAAAAAAAAGTAAACAACCTATATACTAATTGAAAATCATTTTAGTTTAATCATCAATAGTACTAGTAACACAATCAACAGTAGAGACATAATAACACTAACCATCAAAACAAGAAAAAGCAGTGACTAAAAATAGTATGAACGAATGAACATGTTTAGATTAACAACTAACTATAAGTGTAAATTTTTATAAGAAGCAATTTACACATAATTAATTAGTTAGTTAACTGATTAGTGATAGAGAAGATTTATTTCTTAAAATTAGAAATTAAAACCCCAATTTATCAATATATTTATAAAGCTCATTCAAATAAATTTAAAAAAAGCTTTTACACTTTTTTAGAGATATAAAACTGAATACAAGCTGTAAGTATATTTTAATTAAAGCAACTGATTAAGCTAGATCTCATCATCTTTGCCACTATCTTTGACCACTCTCTCATCAATCAATCAATTCACACAACAACCACTTCAAACTTTTTATGTAGTAATTATTTAAGAACACAAAGATGTAAATTTATATAGTGTAGCTTCATTCCTCTAAAGGAATTGAAAAACATAGTTCATTATCAGGACTTGCAATCGATTTGTATAATTAAGCCTTGTAAGTAATTTTGCAACTGCCTGATATTCAGAATATGTTTGCTGCATGAACAGAGAGAGATATTGTATCAAGATATGTGTGATGGAGATGATACTCATAAATTTACTGGCAATCAGTTGCTTTATTAATAATATACAATAACACGCCCGACTTAAACGAAGGAAGGCCTAATTTATTCAATCAAAACCAACTCAATAATCTATAAGTTTACATATGTATATTTAACAATTGTAAATAACCCAAATATTCTTCAATCTTTCACATAGTTTAGGAAATGCTTGTGAAAAATAAGATATCATTATTTAAATATATCCAAGGTCTTCATAGTTCAGTAACATACTGCTTATCTTATTCATAGTATTTATCTTATTATGCAATTTTTTTATCGTACTTTGCTTTATATTTTTCACGATTATCCACAACTCTTTGAGCGATTTTTTCTACAGTAAGATCTGTATCTAAATCAAAGTCTTCAAAGATACCCATATCCTTAGCTACTTAGTTTGGATCGATATTTTAGTGCTCTTCGAGTACCTGATCTTCGTTGCTTCTTGCCTGAACGACCTTTTTAATATTGAGACTCTTTATAAGATCTTTGGTAATTTAATATGAAGCTCCTACTACTACGTCATCTACGTATTTGCAAGCCAGGACCATTAAAACTCTTTCATGGAGAGACAAAATTGGATGGTTGCCACCCTTAAAGAAATTTACGATGTCATCTGACCATACTCCTACGTACACAAAGTCTCCCATAGCCTTTGCTCTTTTAAGTGTTTCAATATGACCATTATGGAGCAGGTCAAAACTGCCAGAAATATAAACAACCCTATCCGTTGGCTTTGGTTCTCTATTGTTAGAAAAACTCATAATCCTTCTGGTTGTTGCTAAGAAATGAGATGTAGGAATACTTATAGCGGATGAAGCTCTTTCCAAGGTAGGAGCAAGAGATGAGAGGTTTGGCTTATCACTCTTAACTTCCTCCTTCTCAATTCTTCTAACTTCTTTAATATATTCGTTTGATACTAGTGGCTTATCAAATGAAGATCCTCTGCCTCTGGACTTGCTTGTATTGTCTTTTGTCAATAATAACAATTTACCAACTATATCAGTTGTTGAAACTCCCTCTGTTCTCTTGAACATCTTAAATCGACCATGCTCTGATAATAAAGCGCACATATCCGTCCCATCAACATCAAACACAGGATCATCACCATGAGCATAGTATAAGAATTTTGAATATATGAAATAAACAGTTAACTTGACTATACTAGCAATTAAATCTGTCTAGAGTGGAAATACTAACAGTATACTCAGTGTCTTCATAAACTTCATCCACCCATTTACATGCTCTTAAAATATCAGCTCTCTCCTTGCAATTTAGAACGGTAGGTCCCTTATTTCTTAGAATCTCTGCATCCGAATTTACACCAACAACTAGTATATCTCCAAGAGCCTTGGCCTATCTGATTGCGTTATAGTGACCAGAGTGAATGAGGTCAAAACCTCCATCAATATAAATTCTGACAGGGTCCTTCACAAGATTTGATTACAAAGCCGTCAAATCTTAACAACTCTTTGATTTCTTAGTATCGTGCATCTTCTCGACATAATTTGTAATTTCATCTATGGTATCTTCAACCTCGCTGTCCTTCTCTGCTCTAATCAAAGCCTGTAGCTTCTTAAAAGAAGCAGCAGCTGAATGATAGGCATCAAGAACTAAGTAGTTGGGTTCATGTGATGTCGTAGATACATTAGAGTTGCCTAGATTATCTTCTTCAATTTAGAATGATTCACGCAAGTGGCTAAATACTTTCTGGAAGTACTCAGATTCCTAACAAAATATTTAATTAAAAATGGAAATTTACATTTATAAATTGAGTAAGTCTGCTGAAGTATAGCAACTCGAAACAGACCTCTTCGGTTAGTTTAAGTTTTTTAGGGCCAGATGAGTTATTAGTGGTCTCCATAGATTAAATTTGAATGTTATAGATTTTAATAGATATTAAGATATTTATAATATTGCTTCTTTAATTATTTCCAATTCACACAAAATAAATGCAATATCATTTTAAAATACTTTCATCAAAATAGTTAATTTAAAATCAATTTATTCATTCTTTTAATAGGTGATATGACTTAATCTCTTCATCAAATTCCATTTCTATTTCTTTTATATTGCTAGGTTTCCTGCTTACTTTAAATCCAAAAATCACTATTAAAATGACTATTATGATAGTTATGGTATGACTTATGAATTGAATTGACCTTTGTTTTTCGTTTTCACTTTACAATTAGATTAACGCCATATTTGATTTAACAATAATTTCTTATTATGGTTATTAATAACAAAAGCACTTGTCTAAGCATTGTACTTTCACATCCAGAGTAATAGATTATTTTAAACACTAATCAATACAAATATTATTGCTGCTTGTACTGCAATTTAGTGCAACAGCTTAGCTTATCATAAACTAATCGAATGTGTCTAGTTGTCTCTTCTTTGCTTATTCAAGTTATGTGAGAGATTCATTGAAAGATTTTGCTATATTTTAAGTTAATGCCTATGTTTCGTTTTACAGTGGCTTACTATTTATAAAGAGCAGTGATTCAGATTTATCCCCTTCAGTATAAGATACCTAATTGAAATCTTACTGTTAATTGGATGACTAAGTGTATTTTTATTAGAAATTCTATTAAGTTGGTGCGTTTTAACTTTAAGGGTTTGAGTTGTTTGGTTAACCGCCAGTGCTTGTAGACCAACTAGTCTGATAGATATTCAAAGGTACAGTAGATGTTTAGGGTGATGTGTTGATTATGATTACTTGGTTTAAGTTTTCAATTACCCTTACATTTACATTATCTCCAATATGCATTGGCAATTATTGGTTACTATTATTACTACTAGGTATTGATTATGAGGAGTACTAGTTGTCAGATTAAATTTAATTAACTGATTAGATCTAGCTTAAGAAATCAGTCATATTCTAATGTTGTTACTGAATAGTCTGATTCTATAATTAACTCATTATTTCACTTCTAATTATTATTGTAAGTTCTTCTGTGAGCTATTGCTTTAATTTAAGATAGTTTTATTCTTCTATTGACAGGTTTTATGGTGTTGCACTAGATAATGTTTAATTTTATAAGGATACTAGACTTATTAAAGGTAATTGATTTATTTATGGAATATTATTAGAAGACTTATTACCATTCAAAGAAATTGGTGTGTTTTTATTAAAACTTGTCAATATATTCAAATACTCTGAAATGAGGTCCTGTTAAAAATATATTTATATGTTATATTATTATAAAGTGTTATAAGCTATAGTTAGATTTTAATTAATGTATTCTTTCAATAATTCATAATCTAGAGATTTGTTTTATGCTACTACCACTTAATCTAATTAAATCTTTTATTCGTTATTTAATTTATGTGGCATTTATGTACTTTCGATGTGTTCAATTAATATTTCCTATGAGTATATTTATGAAAGACAGATTGTCAAAGTGAATATTAGGATATTCTTCATTTTATGCAATTTAAATTTATATAATTAATACAAATATTTATGAATGCTATGATGAGAACTTTTGACCAGAATAAATGGAATATAAATAAACAAATTTTTTAATGTGTATAATCAATAAAAATTAATTAAATATGACATCCCAATCATAACAACTCAACAATACATCAACATCATCCTCAACTTCTAATTAGCCAGTATTTTAAGTCCCTATGAACAGGGGACCAACTTAGCCCACTCAAGATAGACAACAATTATTGGGAATACTGTATATATAATATAATTTTATTTAAGTAAATTTTTCTTCAAACATGAAGTAGTTATAAAATAATTTATTTTAATTCATACATTTATTAGGGAACAAAAAAGGACAAAATCCAGAAAATATTGTATTACTGACATATATTTTACTTAACCAGCAAAATATAAGATCTAAAGAGGTATTTTTATATTATTTATTTTTATTTTTTCGAATTTACCCTCAAGGATCCAATACTTAGTATTTAAATACTTACTTTTATATAGGGTTTTAAAAATATATATTGATACAAAAATATTTTAATAAAAATTATTTATTTTATTTCTGGAAAAATAATTCAGCTAGTTCTAATTTTATTCAAAACTGTGATTTTCTTAGCATTTTTTATTGATTTAATATTTGAAATTATGTTTACTTGCCATTTAAAATATTAAACTAATTCATAAATAAGGGTTCCTCAATTATAACAATAAGTAGGAAATTAAAATCAGACTAGGATTGATAATTTCTAGCCACCTATCAGACCCTTGAAGTTAAGAATTCAGTAGAAGCAAGAAGAGAAGGAGGAAAAGATAATAAAGAAAATTCAGAATAACCATTCAATTGACAGGTGCGATGAGTGCAAGAGAGCCATGCTTGTGACTAACCACGTAGAGGGCACTTTGGTTTGCCAAGGTTGTGGACTAGTTTAGCTTTCCCGCATCATTGATGACAGTTCAGAGTGGAGAACATTTTCAAGTGAAACTTCAAATGGAGGTAGTAACCCAAGCAGAGTGGGTGGTAAACTCAATCCCTATTTATCTAATCACGGTATTGACACCCAAGTGACTGGTAAAGGAGCTAGTGAGATTCAGAAATGGAGTGATAGATCCTCTTTGACTGCAAAGGACAAACTCATCACTCAAGGGTTGAGAATGATTAAGGAACAAGCTCATTTACTCAACTTAAAGGAAGCAGCCATCACCAAGGCATCTGAGATTTATAAAGAAATTGAAGATAGAGGTATTCTCAAGGGAAAGAGTGTTAAGGGAAAGGTCGCTGGAGCTATCTTCTTTGCTAACAAATATAAAATAATTAATTTATATAAAACATATTATATAATTTAAAAAAATAAAATTATAAATAATAAATTTTGAATAATTATAATGAACTATAATTAGCTGTTGTTGACAATTAGCGATGTAATCTTGTAAATCTAGTCTCTTTTGCTTTAAAATTGATTTCCTTATCTAAAAATAAATGTAATATAGATTTATTTTTAAAAAATTGATGGTTTTAAGTGTCTAGATGTTATTTAATTTTTCAAAGGTAATTAAAAATATGTTCAGAATTAAAACTTACTTTAAACACTATTAATATAAAATATTGTAAATTTATAATAATTTCCCAAATAATTTATTGGGTATTAATATTAGATTTAATTAATTTAGATTATTGCTAGTAGATTAGTTGGTCAACCCAAATCCCTAAAGCACATCCTTTCTGCAACTGAAGTAACTGTGAAAGAATTGAACAGTTGTTTGAAGAGAATCAGAGAGCTTTTCCCTGATGAGAGAGTAACCATCACTTCCAAGGATATTGCCAGACAAGCATGCAACAGACTGGGCTTAGCAATGGACGTGGTCTATGCTGCTGAGATGACAGCTGAGAATATCACTAATTTGGAGATTGCCACTGGCAGATAGCCCCAAACTATTGCTGGAGTTGCCATTTTCATAATCACTTAACTTTCAGTTGACAAGAAAAGTTGTGCCGATATTGCCAATGGAGTGCAAATTACTGAACAGACCATCAAGCAAGCTTACAAAGATATCTATGAGTATCGTCACTAGATTCTACCTATGATAATCTAAATTAAATTAATTACTTTTATTTAATTATGTAGCCTGGAAGTCCAAGGAGCCAATCGAATCACTCATTAGACCATGATTAATTTGAGAAAGGAGTTGTCTTCAAGACTATCAAGTGAAAGCAACAAAAATTAAGTTTTTATATTCGATAATATGATTATAGTATTTAGTTTTTTATCAGATTTTATCAAGCAATTACTTTTTCTAATCAACTTAATTATAATTTTGAAATGAGATTTGAAAATATTATTAGATTATATGAAAAATTCTTAAAACTTAATAGACAAATAGTATTCATCGTCTTCAAATCATGATATTGATGATGAATCAGAAGTAAGATCTCAGAGAGACTAAGACCATGGTTTAAACAAAAAAGCCATTTAATAATCTCTTAAGGCCAATCATTAAGCTAGGGATAAATCTCATAATAATGTGAATGATGTTTCATTCTAGGATGACAATAGTAGATCTCCAGATCATCAAAGAAATTAATACTCAAAATATCTTAAAGTTATTTTTAAATTTTACCTTTATTAAATTATTAATTTTAAGTTAAAATATTAATACTATTAAATACCTCAGATAAGGAAATGGCTATCATCTAGAAATAAGATATAAGAATTAGTATTTGATTTATTAATATTTATGGACAAATTGTGGTTTCAAGCAATTTTTATTATAAATATTTTCTGCAATTCTTATATATGTTTGACTTGTATGTATAAAAACTCAAAAAATAATAATATCAGAATGCATCGGCGAAATTATAAACGCTAAAATTTTTATATAAAATTAGGTTTTTGTTAATGTTCAAAACTTTATGAATAGTGCTGCTGCTGATACTTCCCAATATAACAACTTATAGCATAACTAAAATGAGAAGACAGACGTTTCTTAGTACCTCCTAAATGTGACATCAATATCTAACAATCAAATGCTTCCTGATATGATATTTGACGATGATCCTCCTGTGTTTAAAGAAGGAAAGTAAAATAATTTGCTTGATTCATAGTCGCTAAACATCAAGAAAATCAAAGGAGCAGTAGATACTAGTCTAAAAAAGAAGAATTCATCATAAGTTGCTGATTTGAGACAGCAACCATAAAATGGAGAAGGAGAGTACCTCTCGTAGAATATGATTAACTTGAAAATCTCACTAGAGTTGGATGATGAAAAGAAATTTAATGAGATATTGAAAGCTGAAGATCTCTATGACTCAGAAGAGATCATGATGTATCTATACGCTGCAGTTTCATGCTTCAATTCAGAAAAGGTGTTTGAGGGTCTGCTCAGGAAAAATAACTATTTCAAATTTAATGGGGAACTCAACCA
This sequence comes from Oxytricha trifallax, assembly GCA_000711775.1. Classification (NCBI taxonomy): domain Eukaryota; phylum Ciliophora; class Spirotrichea; order Sporadotrichida; family Oxytrichidae; genus Oxytricha; species Oxytricha trifallax. The sequence goes on along the minus strand of ARYC01000617.1, from coordinate 40,481 downwards.
GTTGTTTACTTCTTCACATATTTTCCTGCAAATTTCAGGATTCAGTAGTTCAGCAGAAAGAAGGAAATTTGATTGTATTGTATTCAATTAGTTTTTTTTTTAATTATTATAAAAGTTTCATTTATAAACACAATGATTAAGAATTGCAATTGAAAGGGATTTCTTTTTTATGAGCGAGATAATCAAGATAGTAAAAATAAAATATGTTTATTAGGTTATTAATAACACAACAATTTAACATATAATAAATATATAGGATTAGAAGTCTCCTGTAAATCAATAAAATTATTGCATTTAAATTATTTTAAGTGTTCATAACAGTATTATTCTGCAAAAACTATATTTTATAAGTTTGTGACCTTAATAAAGTTTAAAACCCAGTTTCTTAAATTACTAAGAAATAATTGCAATATTAATCGATCTAAATTTATATAATTTGATTGAGATTATTATATTAGTATCAACATATTTTTATTTAATTGAATTAAATGATAGTTTTTTAGTTTATTCTTTTTATCTTATAGATGATGAATATTGGATAGATCTCTAATGACTAAAGAAATGATTCAAATTATGTTATAAGAAAATTAGAAGAAACTTCTGATCTAGCAATTAAGCAAGCCTAAGCGACCAATTTACCTTGATGTCGACTAGTATAACTTAAACAACAAGAATAAGAAATACATTGAAGATGTAGAGAGAGATTTACACTTTAATGATATAATTTACGCAGCACTTGACAAAAATGAAAGCTCAAAGTCTGTTATCGATATTGTGAAATTAATGAAAAATGAGATACAGTCCAAATTCTTTGATGAACCAGAGAAGGAATTTAATTTGAAAGACCTATTCAGAATATTTGTTTAAAGAAGAAAAATCAAGCTTCTGAGATTCCTGTTTTCATTACATAATGAATTCGACTTCACTCCTTAACTCTTTATTGAGGCTTTAGAGTTAGAAAGTTTTGATACAGGTGCTTTACTTTACAAAGAATTCTTTAGAAGGTTGAAGGATTCAAAGAAAGAAAATGAATATATAATAACAATTCTGATATCTTCTCTTAATAAAAATAATGGTTAACTTGACTTCAAAGCATATCTTCTCAGATCATATTTGGATTAGTTTATTTTAAGGCATGCTAAACAGTTCCTTGACACTCTTGATTAAAAAATTGTGTAAGAAAACAAGTTTAACATCTTAGTCCTGAATTTAAATGTTGTTAAAACTGCTTGTTTGCTTATTGAAGTTCTAGAAATGGTCGCAGATAGATTTGAAAGATTGAAGGTTAGATGCAAAACTCTTAGAGGGAAAATAGAGCAAATTGCTAAGAAATATATGGCAGCTATAGAAACAGAGCAAGAAATGAGATACCTTCTTCTTGAAAAAGATTTTGAGATAAGAGACTCACTAGAACTAATTACTCGTTTTAGAATTACACCTCTACTTGAGAGTTAATTTGCTGACAACGTAGTAAGAGAAATTTGGAGAAGTCCTTATGCAACAAATAACAGTTTGTTCTCAGCAAGTTCTAATCACAAACTTACTTTTTACTACTGGAATTGCATAAAAGATGATGAGTTAACTTCAAGGTTTTATCAACCTAAAGACCTTAAAAGCTTTGAAGCTCACCCTCTACAATTCACAGTTTGGAGGTTCTCTGGTAAATCAAGAATTATTGTAGAATTCTTTGCAACAGGTATATTAGCAGCAATTATTCATATATTGATAAATGATCTCTTATAAGAAGCTCCTAAAATTTATGACGTCCTAGATCCATTTTTTACTCTTGAAAACTATGTCAAGTCATTCACTAATAAGACAACTCCTGAGTATATTAAAGCAGAAACTGAATATAGGGCTAGCTATATTAATATGAGCAATCATGCTGATATATTTTTCCAAAAAGTTCTTGTTGTTAGTTATGTCTCAATACTCCCATTGCTATTTGCTTTTTAGCATATCTTCAATATCGTATATAATATATACAATATACTATTTGAATAATTTTCTTTTATACGCTTCAATAAACAAGAGAATGATAAATCCTTATGCATTCCTGAATATGCTTGACTTAGTGATCTTTGGGGTATTCTTTGCAAATATCATGATAACATATGTGAAGAATCTGAGTGGCACTTGGATGGATTATCCGCTTATTGGAGATGAAAAAAGAGCAATAGTTTATTGCAGAAATTACTATGGGGGACTAGTTTCTGAAGATGCTCTTTGGATATGCTGTATAGTTATTTTGTGGGTTAGAGTATCATTTTTGCTTAGATACAATGAATTCATGGGTAAATTTGTGGCTATCATAGAGAGATTCATCTACGATGTATTCCTATTCTTCTGCTTCTATGTCTTACAACTTATATTCTTTGCTCTTATTGCTGAATTATGCTTTAGAAGATTTACACAAATATTAAGTATTACACATTACGTATTTTAAACATACATTATTTTGGTTTACAATATTTAAAAGCGATATTCCAAGAAATGATGATGTAATGAAAAAACAAAAACACATATATCTATAATTTCTTTAATTGGTCAATATGAGAATTAAAGCAATAAATTGATCATAAATTAAAGTTAATTTTAATTTAAATTAATAAATTAAATTTCATTTAATATGTTACAAATAAATAAACTATTCACTAACTAATTAAAAAAGTATTATTATTTTTAATTTAGAAATATCTCCAAAATAATTATGATAATAACTTAAATATTATTTTATTCACTATTAAATATTTTATAATTTTTCTCATTGACAGATTATAATACTTCTTACAAGGCATTTAAGACTTTATTTTATGCTTCAATGGGACAGTTCTCTTTTGATGATATGCAGCAAGCTGACTACGGAGAGTACTTTGGAATCACCTTCATGATCATATTTTTAGTTTGCAACATAGGAATAATAATGAACTTGTTTATCGCTGTAATTACTGTGCTTTATGATTCCTTCTCAGAATAACAGAATGTCTAATAGATGTTAGAGACATTAAAGCTAAGATCATTTACTTAAGCAGATAAAGAATATTCGGCTCTAATTTCTTTGCCAGCACCTTTGAATATTTTACATGTGATTTTTGCTCCATTTTTACTAACTAGCAGAAATCCTTAGAGACTTAATGAGGCAATTCTTTGCATTGCATACATACCTGTTATGTTTGGAGTGACTATTCTTTTCATACTCTATAGTATAGTATTGATTCCATTTACGTATATTAAGTTGTTCTTCCATAAGTTGATTATGATCTATGTTTATTCAAAATCCTATCGTGTTTCTAGAGCAGACAAATTTATCACCTTCGTATTCTTTGTTTTCCTTGGTCCTTTCACTTTAATTTTAAATGCAGTTGTTGATATCTGGCACTTCCTGAAACATCTCTGGATTAGAGATATGCCAAAAACATAGCATAAAACTAGTGATAAGCAGTTATCTAAATAAACATTAGAAAGAATAAATAACTACTTCAAGAGTAAGTAAGAGAAAATATTACCCTACAAGAAAGTAGCAATTGACATCAGAGACTAGCTTTAAATTATAGAAAATGTTTAAAATATCATTAGACCAACCAGTTTAAGTAATTTTATGAGAACTAACTCTTTAATGAGATAAAGTCAAGAAATTGAAATCAGATAAAGTGTAATTCTTTCAGCAAATCAAGTTATGGATTAAAAGCATCTCGATTAAATGTTCTCTAAAATCAGTGAGTATGCTATCATTAAAGAAATCATGGAGAAAAATTCTGATTTTATAAGAGTGCTTGAGGGGAATTAAAGAATTAAGACTATAGATGAATATGTTTGAATTATCCTCCTGGATATATTTCGTATATCCAGATTTTATTTCATTGCTAAAAACTAACTAAGACTGTAGATTGCTAGGTCATGCATAGTATGATAGCTGATTTATATAGATTTAATACAGTACTTAAAGTAGAAGACGAAGACTTCATTTTTGTGAGGAGAGCTTTAAATGTTAAATCGATGTCTGTTAAGTAATCTTCCAGCAATAGAAAGAAAAATTATTTAGAAAGTGATAATAAGGAATAGCAGTAACTACATTTGCCTGTTTAAATGGACAGCGAAGGATCAAAAGAGTCTAAGAAAAGGTAAAAGGTTTTATTCAAGAAGATTCTATTTTTAAATACTAAGAGGATGCTTGAGATCCTTAATTTTAAGACTGGTGAAACTGAAAGCAAGAAATTATTGCATGCTATGGAAAAAAGTGAAGGAGGAGCTGATTCCAAGAATAATGTACTTAAAAACATAAGATAGAATGCCTTTGGAGATAGTGGATTACATTATTTAATATATTTAATTGGAATGGGAGGAATAGACCCTAATGATCTTGATGACTTAGAAGAAAAAATGTATCAAATGGGTTCTATAAATCCACAATTGAATACTTCTTTGATGCAAATGAGGACTGAAATTCAAAACTTAATTCAACATCTATCAAACATTTAAAACCACTAATAACAAGTTACTGAGAAGGAGAGAATCTATCAAACCAAAATTAGTGGACTCATTCAAGAACTGCAAAATGTTAAGGAAGAGAAAGAAAATGTGAGAAATCGTACTTAAAATGTCATTGAAGACTACTTCTATGACAGGAAAGGCAGTAGAAAGTCAATTAGATAATAAGTATAAGAGGCTAAGTCAAATGATAGATATAATTAGAAATAAAATCAGCCATTCATTAAAGCTGAGGATTTTGGTTAACATGCAGTAAGTTAAGATAATATTAAAGTAGATGAGAAGCAGTATGAGACATTTGCTAGGCAAGGTGGTCATTAAAAGCTTGGATAGCCTTCTCCATAGAAAAACAGTAAGAAAAATGATTAATTAACTAATATTTATTTTAGAGAGACATGAGACAGAATCAGACATTCCTGATGTTGATGATGATTATTGAACAAGTAAGATAAGGCAAATTATTAAACATAAATTGGTATTAAGTTGTTTATTTAATAATTATTTACTTCACATATAATCAGCTCACTTGTTAAGATGTATGAGGGCTCTGTCTATAAATCCTCTTACTTCTACATCTTTTTCATTTTCTTTCAAACTCACTAATAAATCACTAACTTTGATGTCATTTAGTTTTTCCTTGATCTTGTTGTCGGTCTCTTTGTAGGCTAAGTTAATTATATAATTAACTACTCCAATCTTAATACTGCTATTATCTGTGCTCTTCAATAATTGCAGACATCTGTTAAAGAATCTATAATTATACATTTAATTACTTGAATTGAATATGTTTATATCTTCGAAGATAAGTTTTCTCTACTTTTAATTGCCATTTGCAATACTGGAGAGGACATAGAGAGTTTAAGTGACAATTGTTGGCTGTTTGCTATCAAGATTTAACTCAATCTGATTAATCAAAGTGTCACCACCATCATTAAGAGTTTGCTAGATGTCGTCCTTATGGTAGAGTAAGTTTCTATAAATCATTAATCCCTGCTCTTATACTTTAAGATTTGAGTCCTCAAGCAATTTCAGTAAAACATCGCTTGTCAATTCCTTTGTAACAATTAGCTTTACATCTCTTGAACATCTATACAGTAAGTTCTTAAGAGTAAAACATGCAGCTACTTTTAGATCTTAATTATCTGATTTGGCTATAATAATTAACTTTTTCAAAAATCTAACCCCAAAATAATCATGAACTTTTTTAATTTATTTGACATAAATTATAACTATTATTTTATTTTACCTTTCGTGAATGACTAGAAAGAAAACAAACATTTCTTTCCAACTACTAACATTCTCAATATTAAATGAATATAATTATTTTAAGCACTAAAGTAAAAAATATAACAATTATTTAAAGAAGAAGTAGATAATGAAATTTTTAATTATGATTCTTTTTTTTAATTTAATAAGCAAATCTCATTTATTTATTTAAAATTGAAATTGTAAAGTTAAATCACTTTATTTAAATTTAAAACATAATTTATACTTTAGTTGTCTCACATAGTATATTAATTCTCTATAAATGATTTGTGAATACAAATATTTCAAAATATTTGGATTTAATAATGCTGTTTCAGATGAGAAATTCTTTTAAAAATCAATAGCTAAGTTGCAAAGTGCTTTACATGAAGTTAGTTAAAGTCTGGCATCATTATCAGATTCAAGAAATATTTTTTAAAGTTCCTTGGTAAATTCTCCAGCTTCTAAAATAATTGACTTTATCATTTTGTCAGATCTTGTTAGTGATACAAACAATTTGCAAGCAGTATATTTAGCTTCTTTAGAGGTAGATTTTAGTATTGATAATAGTTCGACCAAGAAGTTTTTATTTTCAGCTATTTTCTTTCTGCAAGTCTCTTAGTCACTTGTCAATGCAGCAAGAGTTCTTAGAACTGTACATTTTTGTCTTATTGCTGGATCATCTTAACTTCCATCCATCTCTACGTCAAATTGCTCATCAAAATCAAATGCACTAAGAGTTCTTCCGCTAACTATGATATCGCATAATTTCTCAATTATCATTATGTCACTTGCTACTTTTTACAAGAATTTCCTGTCTTTAGTGTTCTTTGAAATTCTTCGAATAATCCTTAATATCTCAGATACAGGTCTTTCATCATCTCCTAAAAGTGGAATAAGCTAAGCCATTTACATCATAACCCATTTAAACTATGCTTGATATTCTCTTGGCAACTTATAATACTTGTTTAAATTTGTGAAAATTCTAGCAGTCTTGATTTTTACTAAATTTTCTGAGTGTCTTAGATTTCTAGATAATACCTCTAAAATTTTATGATTGTCATAAATAAGTAAGCAATTAGCTTTATTATTCGTAGTTATTTCAGCCAAGGCAGCTAGACAGTTTAGAAAACACTCCTCAGAAATCTTCAATTAGTTTTCTGTAACATACTTTAGCAATATATCAAGGCAGGCTTATTCTCCACTTATCTCTGCTCGAATATTATTGTTTTAACAAAGAATAGAAACAATCTTAGCAATTATCATTACTCTTGACTTCGTTGTCATTAATGGTGCTAACTCCTTGATAACATTTTGATTCTCAAATTCCTTGGCTTTAACGATATCATGTAGCAGAGCATTTCTTAATATTCTCAATACTATATCTATCAGTTATGGAGAGCCATCCTTGTAGGTTGAAAGGAAGAAATGCATTTGAATAAAAGTGGTATTATACATCTTCATGCAATCAATTGCCTGAGGAAAATCAAAGAAGTAGCAATTTATCAATGTTATAATTTCTTGAAGCACTTTATCATTTTATTCCTTCCCAACCATTGAGAATAAAGTCTCTATCAACCCACGATTGAAGTAAATTTCTTTATATTCTTGACTCCCAATTAATAGATTCTTTAGTTTTTGAAGCTTCTACAGTTTAATGTCTTGAGGTTCATCTTTTAGTTAATCGATTTCTATTTCTTCCATCATTTTTATTAAGAAAATGGGTAAGTTTTGTATTCCTTTATAATTTTAAATCTCTAATTTGAATAGATTATAAATTATTAGAATAATGATGAGTAAGTGCAATAATTAATATTTATGAAATTACAAAGTTAAAAAGCTGATATAATAAAAATCTACTTTAAAATTAACATGTTTCAATCTTTATAGTTTCTTAAATCTAGACTATAGGCCATACTGGTTTTCTGATCTTTGACAAAAGAAGCACCAATTAGTGAGAGAGTATTCTTGATTACAAACTCTTTGTGACTGATGATCAAAGTTTGAGTTTTAAGTTCATTCTTGATGAAATCAGTCACAAGCTGAACATTCTCAACATCCAAAAAGGCATCAACTTCATCTAACAGTAACATAGGGGGTCTTCTAATCTGTATCAAAGAGAAAATCAAAGCTAAGGCTGCCACAGTTTTCTCTCCTCCTGAAAGTTAAGAAATATCATAAATATGAGATTTATTGGGAGGTTATGGGAAGTAATGAATGCTTTTGTCAAAAGGGTTCTGTCTATCTTCAATGAAAATAGTCACTTTTCCACCTTAATTCAAGTTAGAATCTTTCATAGTTAGCTTTTAGTAGGTGTCCTGCAAGATTTATGATACATTATCAAAGAAGTTTATGAAGATATTAACCCTCTGTTCCTGAACCTTTTTCAACTCACTTGAATACTGGGTTCTTTCTTGACTGAGCTTGTCAACATCATCCTTGACTTATTGAATCTTGTCATTTATCATTGAAACATTAGGATCACTCTCAGGAACTAAAGCAGCATTTTTATTGAATTCGTCCTCCTTTGATCTGAGTTTGCGGAGTTTCTCTTTCTTGATTTAGATGATTTCTTGGACTTCCTCTTAAGCAATTTCATCAATATTATCAATTCCAAGCTTGTGATTGAAGTCTATCTGTGCCATTGCATCAGCATCGTTTTACACATTGATAATCATGTTTAATTGACCCTCTTCAATTCTTGCTTGCTTCTCTGACTCTTCATTTTTAATCTGGATTCTATGGACTGTAATCTCTTTTTAGAAGTGATCAAATCTAGTTTAAATAAGATCATTCTGCTATTTGACCTTAAATTACAATAAATGTTTATAAGTAAGTTAATTATATGTTTATTGTACTGTGAGGTTATTTCGCTAGATTGTTTCTTGATATTAAGGAGATCATCGTTCATATCCTTGATTTCAGTTTGCAGTTTCTGAACAACCTCTGCTTGATACTAATCAGACATAAGTGCTGCCAATTTGTCCTCTTCTTGTTTAAGAATGTTTTCAATTGCAGAAATCCCATCATGCTTGCTAGAGTCATTCTTTTCAATGAATTACAGTTCGGCTTCATGCTATGAAATCACTTGCAACAACTGATTTTTCTGAACATTGAAATTTCTTGCCTACTCGTTGTCTCTAGAATGCTCATACTCTTCTATTGAATTCACTCCAATCTTCTTCAAAAATCCAGAAAATGCTTCATCTGAGGCTTCTTGCAAATCGCTCTGAAGAGCCTGTTTAGCTTAGTGAGCTTAGTTTAATTGCTTATCAAAATCAGCTATTTATGTTTCGAACTATTTCAAAATAGCCACTGTCTCTTTTTAGTTTTCCTCGAAGTTCTTATAATTAACAAGTTATTTATATTTTACCATGATTTATTATAATCTAATTCTTCTTGTTCTGTATTTTGCCTTGTATTAAGCAAATATAATTAATAATAATTAAATATAAATTATTAATTTACTCCTTTAAATTTCAAAACATTCATTGCAATAATATCTCAATTTCTGTTTCAAGTCTGCTGACATCTCTTATAATCTTTTGTAAGCTTGATTCACCATACTCTGATTCTTTGAGTTAATTCAATTAGTTCTCGAGAGTTTAAATCTCTTCAGCCAGTTTTTTAATGTCTCTGTCCATTTTGAAATTTCCAAGGTTCAGGTTGAAAATGTTATAAAATCAACACTTTTATTATAAATGATCAACATATTATAGTTTGTTGACCACCGCTTATCATACCAGGTTTGAATTCTTTGCCATCTTCAGTAACAATATCCTTCACTCCCATTCTCTGTAGCTTTATAGCTGTGTCAAATTCTTTGCAAACTACTTTATCTCCTAAGAAGTATCTTACAGCTCTTTCAATGTGATGATGCTTGCGACTCACTTCTATCACATCATACACTAAATTACCCTCAGTCTTTAACTCTTTAGCTAGTTTAGAGTTGATGTTTTTCTCAGGCACATTTTAAAATAAATGATTATATTTTTTGTATTTTGCAAGACAAGTACATCCTTGAAAAGTCCTTTTTCTTTGAGGAACTCTGTGCAGTACTCTGCTGTTTGTGGAGTATCTACCACAAGGAATCTCAAACATTTGCTTAAAGCAACCTTGACTGCAATATCGTACTTAGCGTTAATAGGCTTGATTAGTTCATAAAGTTGCCCTAGATATCCTTTACATCTGTTCTTTAGTTCTTCCAGAGTTTAGCTTAGCTTCTAGTCTTAAGACTTGATGTTTCTTTCATTTTCGATGTCCTTTAGTTCATACTCTTTCTCTAAGAGCTGCTTCTCCAAAGTCTTTACTTTGTCCTTGTTCTTGGTTGCTTCATCCAATAACAATCTGTGCTCATTCTGAGCTTTACTATAACTCTTATCTTTTTCTTTGAGATCAGCCTCTAAAGCTTTGAGCTCCTGTTTAATCATATCCAAGTCTTAGACTTTCTTGTTTTGTTCCTTTTATTAGAACAAATGACCCTGAATATTGGCTTTTTTCTGATTTAGTGACTAGATCTTTTATTCAATCATTGTCATTTGTCTACCAATTTGTGCGTTTTCAGATTCTAATCTGCTCTTTATGGTTAAGTACTCATCTCTCAAAGCATCTTATTGTTAAAGATCCTCATTCATCACGATTTCTTTATTAAGAAGTTGAAGGTCATGTCTGGCTTTTTCAATAGTTTCTTAATGAAGAGCTCTCTTCTTAATTGTATCTTCCAACTCATATTAGAATTTCTGAAGCATTTGCTTCTTTTGAGTAATCATAGATTTACTAGTATCGACCTCCTTTTGCTTGTTGAAAACATTATTTTGCAATCCAAGTAACTCATCCTTTTTTGACTTAATTTTCTTTGTCACTTACTCTTCTTGATTTAAAATATTATAAATTTTGGAGTTTTCTCATATCTGCCTCAAACTTTTTGAGATCATTAATTGAGGCTTACTTTTGCTGAATTGTATCTTATATTCCTCGTTCGTACTCTTGCATTTTTAATCTCAATGCTTGAATGTTCTTGTGAGATATAAGTATTTGAGCAATTGATAGTTGGCTTTCAACTTCCTTCTGTTCCACAAGGCAATCCTTCATTTGCTCAACAAACTCTTAAAGACCTTTGAGTTTTACTTTCTCAATTCTTAAAGTATGCAGAATCTCAGAATCTTACTTGATCTTCTCATCACACTTTGCAATATTTTGCTTGAGTTCATCATATTTGGCTTTGAATTAGTAAGATCCAGACAACTCTTCGAACATTTAAACCAGGTGACCACCTTCTTGCTTGAAGCAGATTTGTTCAAGTTTTCCCTGATATGCACAAAAGTTGTTGATGTTTAGGTGCATCTCATTAATCTTGGCAAGATACTCTTCCCCAATCAATGGTGTTCCATTGAAAAAGTACTCTTAGACTCCATTTCTGTTTATCATACGCTTAATGGAGTAAATAATTAATTTATTTAAAGTAATCTTTTGTAGACTGGTCTTGAATGTTGGTAGCTTTAAAGTTGATCATGACGCTCATTTCTCTTCTGTTGTCTCTATGATTCTCATGTTCTTCTCTGTAGATCAGCTCACTCAAGTGTTTATGCTTAGTAGATATGTGTTTCAGTAGAAGAGCGAAAGCAAGGGCATCAAGCACGTTTGACTTGCCTATGTTGAAGTAAATATTATATTAGTTGTCTTACCTGAACCATTAGGGCCAATGATAGCTGTGAAGGAAAGGAAAGGTCCAATTAAATGTGTGCCCTCAAATGATTTGAAGTTTAGCAACTCAATTGAAGTTAGGTGAAGTAGTTGATCTTGGAAATGCCCTTCTCTCCTCAACATTGAGTTGTTCATACTTTTGTTAAGCTTGTCTGTTTGTTCAAGGAATGGATTCTTTTAAAAACTATAATTCTTAGATAATTATCATGTTCGCGCAAAATTTTAGTTAACTTACCTTAAGTCAGTCATACTTTCAATTCAAATTAATTTTAATTTAAAATTTATATAATCTCAACAAGCTACTTTTATTAATTAATTTCATCAAATCTAACTCTTTCGATAAGTATTTCTAATATCCCTTTAACAACAAGAATGCATAATTTATTGGGTTGATATTATATTTTTATTTATAGTTTAAACTGAGAAACTAATAGACATTAAAATTAAATTAAAGCCATATTTTTATATTTGAGACTCTGCTAAGGATAAAACCTGTCTGACAGAATAGTGAGAATATTTAATTTTTAATTTTTTGCCTATCTTTACAAAACTTTCTTTTCTCTTTGTCTCATCGAACCTAAATAACTAACAATAATATATGAGTTCATGAATGAAGCATCACCCCAAGGTCAATCAAAACCTTAGGGATTATGTTAATTTTAGCTAGATGCTTCAGATTAAATAATATATTGCTATTTGACTGGTTAAAAGAGTGATTGACTAATTGGGTCATTATTTTCATAAATTTCTAGTTAATAAATTCTCTGTCATATGTCATACATGACTCTATAGCTATTGATATTAATTGACTTCTTAAATTTCAGTCATGATTTGATAGAAATTTAATAATGTCCAGGGAAATTGAATGAGGAATTATAAAAACTTACATTCTTCGAGACTCTAAACAATGCTTAATTGAAACTTTACTTGAGATAATTATTATAATTTTGTCATATCCTACTTAATGATGTTATAATTATTTTTTTCTATCTTCCTTCTTTATTTCCATTGTTTAAGCAAAATAGATAAGAAAATATTAAGTCCTCAGCCAATTTCTTAGTAATTGTCTATCGCTAAGTTATTTATTTTTGAAAATCTCAAAAGTTATCGAAATAAGTTTACTCCATTTCAAATATTTATGAAGTTTCGGTTGTTTTATGAAGAGTGATTCCTTTTTTATTTTTATGTAAGTTAATTGGAAATATTAGTTAAAAGAAATAATTTATAGGTAAACATTTTTTAATTCAATAATTAGCATTTAATTAAGCAATTTTATTGCATTTAATTTAAGTTATAAATATTTATATTTAATGATTCAAATTGTCGAAACACAATAACAAATATATAATAAATCTTGCTTTTAAGTTAATCAAATGAGTGAGATAAACAGATTTAGTAAACTAAAATTTACTTAAACAAGTTAAAAATACACTCACTAAATGAGCAGACAATAATTGGAAAAAGTGGCTTCTCAAAAAATATATATGGCTCTCAAAATATGGAAGCAAGAAAGAGAGCTGGTGAGACAATAATATGCGCAATTGATATTCGAGGCATAAGTAAGTAGACCAATAAATTTGCTATAAAGTCTATCAACATAAGAGGATCATTAAGCCGATCATCACCTCATCAAGTCATTAAGCATACATATTATGTCTATTAACAAAATATAACAACAACAATATTATACTGCACTAATTCTTATTTTTGAAGAGTATAAACTTCCATTTTTCGATATTTCAATAATTTAACAGAGTTGATGTTGGTATAGCGGGGAGTTTATTTCCAATTCATTATTGAAATGTTAGAAATAATAGAAAATATATTTAGAATATTTAAATAAGGTATTATTTTTTGAGTGTAAGTAAATTTTTAAATTAATCTAGATTGATGATATATTAAAATTGCTGAAAAGCTTAAAATGATGTGAATAGATGAAATATGCAGAATATAGTGCGATTTTACAATGAAAAATCTCAAGCTGTATATTATAAAATATAACAAGATATTCTGAGTATCCGCACAGCTGTGTCGACAAACAAATCCGCACAGCTGTGCGGAATATTTTGAAATCTGGGCCACTTCAGCCTTGATTTGTCTTAATTCACCCTCTTATAGGGGAAACCTCTCTGGGCTCTTAATGCCCTATTTTTAATTATTTCTTAATTATTATTAAATTATTAAGGAATAGATAAATTAACGCAATTTAATAAATTTATAATTTATCACTAGTAAGAAATCTCTATAGAGAAATTAAACTTCGTTTATTAAATTTAATTTTTTATTAAAAATTAAAATTAAATTCCTTAATAATTTAATAATAATTAAGAAATAATTAAAAATAGGGCATTAAGAGCCCAGAGAGGTTTCCCCTATAAGAGAGGGAATTAAGACAAATCAAGGCTGAAGTGGCCCAGATTTCAACAATATTCCGCACAGCTGTGCGGATTTGTTTGTCGACACAGCTGTGCGGATACTCAGAATATCTTGTTATATTTTATAATATACAGCTTGAGATTTTTCATTGTAAAATCGCACTATATTCTGCATATTTCATCTATTCACATCATTTTAAGCTTTTCAGCAATTTTAATATATCATCAATCTAGATTAATTTAAAAATTTACTTACACTCAAAAAATAATACCTTACTAAATTTAAGCTTGGAGTAATGCAAAAATTTGAGACGTGTCTTTGTATTAAAATGCTTTCATACTGTTTTAAACTTCTTAATTTTTAGGCCAATGTAATAATTGATCGAAGAAAAAAAAATAATTAATTATATTAATAAGACGATTAATAAAACTATTAATTGGATAATTCTTAATATATATTCAATTTTAATGGTAAATAAACTTGATTGATTGATTAATGATTAACATCAAATAAATTTTAACATATCACTGTTTAATACTAAAATCAAACCATCAATCTTAGTCGTGACGTAGACGTATCTGAGTAAGTTGACGTGGCAGTAATGAAGTAGAAAACTCAAAAAACATTTTCCGCTATCACCTTGTCTCCTCCTGAATCAAGATGTCGCTCGCCAGAGTAACTGGTGACAGAGCTCGCAGGATTCAACCAGAATTACAGAAGCTGGAGAAAAACGCTTACCAGTCCCACCGCTGCGTCCTCTCGATGTGGTAACTTCAGTCCCTGACACGGTGTGGAAGAAAATTCCTTATTGTTGGCTTCGATGATTTTCTTCTCACTTTTTAATGCAGAGAGTACCTTCATCCTGCTCCCTATTACCAAGGAAACTGAACTGGGCAAACTCATCTAATGCAGGGAAATCTTAGAATTTAGCCCACTCGAGGAGTGTAGTAACTGAAAAATTGAACCCCTTATGACTGATCCCTTATGCATAGCGCCCAGCAACCCCTACCTGCCCTAGGGAGGCCTTAGTATAATAGAAAGCTTTTTTAGAAAGTCTTAAGTGAGATTGGTACCTCACCTAGCAATTAACTTTCTAATTTATAAGTGTAAATAAACTTCATTAATGAAAAAACAAAATCTTAATTGTTCAATAATTAATATGTTATTTAATATTATAAAACAATTTAATTCTTCAATAATTAATGGAAGCTTATTAACCTAATTTTTATAGATAAAAATTGTATGATCTTTTAGAAGATACTATAATTTTCATTTTTATTATTAATGGGAATTCTGAGAATCTCTAAATTTATTTTTATAAAAAATGAAATACTAAATAAGAAAATGGCTCAGTTAAGGACTACTTATGATTAGGATTTACTGGAGTCAGAGAGATTCACAAGTCTGTAGGAAGAAAGCAATAAATAAATAAAGTTGTGTGGAGATTATTGGAAACTTTTCTAAGTAAACTTGGTAGGTAAGGTCATGCATTTAAATTCTTAGCAAATGATTTCGTCATTCATTCCAAGATGTTCAAATATATATTTATTAAATATCTCACTCACATTTTTACCTCTTAGAACCCTCTTAGCCTGAAATACTCAGACATGCTGGACTGCTTCTACATAGATTTGCTGATTCCAAGACACAGCCAATTTAAATTTATAGTAGACGGCAAGTACGACCTATCAGAGTACTACCCTGTAATTAAGGTAAGAAATCAGGATTTTCAATATTTTATAGGATGGGCATAATCTAAATAATACGTTCTTTGAGGTACCTTTTCCCCAGTCTGCCTTCAAATTGACTTCTAAAGCTGCTTAGAAGACTCCCTAAAATCTCAAATACATCAGTCTTGATTTTTTATAATTAAATATTGTATTATGATATCATAGAAAAAATGAGTGAGGTTAAAATAAGTAATGGCTAAAGTCCGAGCAAAATCTTATTTCAAAATTATACCACTTCTGCCATTAAAATGGATATTAAAATTAAATCTGAGTCAATCATTGAAGTGAAGAAACCTATTCAGAAATAATCCCAACAAGAAGTAATTAAATCACCAAGGAAAAAGTTTTCTGAACACTATCGCAATCAAAAAACACAGAAACCTAACATTTATTCAGTATATGATTGTCGTGGTCATCTGATGAGTATCTACGAGACACACTAGCAATTAGAAGAGGTTAGGTCAAAAGATGAAATTACGTCATCTAGTCAGCCCAGTTTTCAAAGATATGATTCCTCAACTTTGAGAGCTGAGGATGAGAAATTTATTTTTATTGGAGATGGCTATCAAATATCTAAAAATCCTCGAGGACCTTCTGAGGACGCCTTTTTCATTACTGAAATTGGAGCAGGAGTAAGCGATGGAGTGGGAAGCTGGAGTAATTACGGAATCGACAGTTCTTTATTTTCAAATACCCTAATGAGAGAATGTTAGAAATTCATCTATAATAGACATATAATTTAATCAGCTTGTTTATTTATAATAAAGAGTGGTGTTTAGATAATAATAATCAATAATTGACTCTAGAATTACTTAATAAGAACTTGAATGCCATAGATAAGCCTTAGAGAGTAAGTTCACTTTTTAATATAAAAATACATATAGCCTCAATGGAATCCTTGACTTCATTTCAAAGTTCTGATTCAGATAACTCCTTGCTAAGTTGCAACAATGATTATAAGTAAAACGGAAGCTCTAATTCCTTGTTAGCTTTATACACGAAGCATTTATCACCTACTAACATATTAAAATTTAGTAAGATTTAACTTTTAGATTAATAATTTATATAGGCTTTAGAAGAACCCATTTTCCAGGATCAGCAACCGCAACTATATGCGTCTTAAATAATAGAGACTTAAGCGCTTTAAATCTTGGAGACTCAGGATTCATATTAATCAGGTTTGATGCTCGAGATCTTTTAATTTTAATGTTTTGAAGTATTTTATTATTTTATTCAATTATAAGAGGATAAATTTATGCAAAATTATCAAATAAAAAGAAAATATGATTTTTTATTTAAGCAAAGCCAGCATGCTTTTTTTATCTGCCTGTTTCCAACGATTAATTAAAGTTTTTTAAAATTAAATCTATAAGCATATTAATTACCCAAAATTCTTGATTTATTTATTCTACTCTCTGGATCATAATTCTTTTTAATATAAATAGTATATTTCATATTATAGGTTTGATATGCTAGAGAATGATCCTTACATTTTACTGAAATCAAAAGAGCAATAACACAGTTTCAACACTCCATTTTAGCTCACTCGTCTTCCACAACCCAGGGAAGTAGAGAGTTTGAAAGCTCAGAATAGACAAAAAGAATTAGAAAACCTTAAAAAAGCTATGAAAGAAAAAAAGTTTTGTGAAGATTCTCCAGAGGATTCAGATAATTATCATCTCAGAGTTAGAGAAGGGGATCTCCTAATCTTGGGTACAGATGGAGTGTTTGACAATTTATTCGAAGACGAAATACTTCAAATAGTAAAAACCTACACAAGATAAAATCAAGCAAAGACCAAAGTTACTGCTTCAATTTTAGCTAAATAAATCTCAGAAGCCTCTTATGCAAAATCCTAGCTTCGAAACATAAAAACCCCATTCAATGTGAGGAAAGCACAGGCAATTTTTGATTATATAACTAAGTAAAAGTAAAACCTATAAGAAAAAGCTCCATAAGTTCAGTTATCGCCTTCGTCAATGAACAGTAGTGAAACATAATACTCCTAGAGCTAGCAAAGTCTGATCAATTTAGGATATCAAAGCTCTACATCATAATTAGAAGATGCTGAGCTTGCTGAAATCTAAAATCAAATAAAGTAAGAAAGAGACTTTGAAAGTATGTGCTATGGAAAGGGCAAGACTGACGACATTACTGTGGTCGCTATGTGGATATCACACAAATATAATCATGCTTCATAAGTAGAATGAATCAGATCTTCATATATTATACTAAGTATTCCAATATCTATAACTGAAGATATTATATAATCTAATATAAGTAATCTTGCACAACTGATATTACAAAAAAATTTTAAATTTCTATAATAAATATATAGCATTTAAATATTATAACGCAATAGTTATTCTTGAATGAACCTTAACAGGTTCAAATTGATTAATCTATTTTGTTGCTATTTTACATTTATTTTAATCCGATTGACTATATTTATCTCACTGTAAAGAATTTAAATTAATTTAAGATTAAACAATTATTTTTTTCTCAACTTCTTAAAAAATTTGAATAAGAAGATGTAAATAGAGTAGAGTAATTTAGTATTTATAAAAAAATATAAGTAAAATTTGTTCATATTTATCCTTGGCAGTATTTCATAAATATATCTTCTCACGAAATAATAATACTTGCAGATTATCATGTAAAAAACAAATTTATTATAATTTATTGTGTTTTTATCAAACTAGACAAGCAACTTATCCGATATTAATGATTTTTTTTTGTTATTTCATGGATTATAAATCCGAAGGAATTTATGGTTCTTATAAAGAAGTTCCTCTTTATAGTAGAAATTTAGGACAGCTTAATTTTACTTGCATTTACATCTTACAAACAAGTCGTTGTTATTTCGATTAAAATCAATTTTTAAATCAACTAAATTTTTTAATTTAATAACTATTTTAAATCATTTGTATATTTTTGAATCAACCATATTACAATCTTACAAACATTAATTAAATATGATATATGAATTTTACTAAATTATATAAATTTCTCTCTGAGAATTTTTATACTCTTAGCAAATAAAATCTATTAAGAAAATGTTTGAATTGTAAAACCCCATACAAAATTTCTTTGATTTCTAATGCTCTTTAATTATTTGAAGAGCACTATAAATATTTATTAATATGATGAGCTTGCTCTTTGATTCTAAAAGATTTAGGAAAGTCATCATAGTGTTACGACGCTTAATCATAAATTATATTCTATACAGGCAAATTTTATGAATATTTTAGAAACTCTAGTTCTTTTTGGCCTAATATCTGAGCGTTCAATTTTTTATATACGTCTATTAAACTTTATCTTTATGCATAGGTTAATCATTCACATTACTAGTGGTAACTGGTAAATTAGGATAATAATTTAAATATTAGTTGGATAGTTTTTAATGCATCAGAGGATTTCTGATTTATAGTTGAAAATTTAATATTTTCTGCTTATTCTTTTTTTTGTCTCTTTTTCAAACTCATTTTTAAGAAACTTGTTATTAACCAAAATTATGAATGGATCATATTGCAACAAAGAAGCATATTATTATTATATTTCCTTTTAATTTCCACCATTTTCTATTTTTATTAAGAATTCTCAATGCTATTGAGAAGCACTTTTAAGAAGGTCAGTAATTTGAATTGAAATTGCATGAGTTATTTATTTTCTTCCAAAGATATTAATATTTTAATAAAGTTATTATATTTTTTATGTCTCCTAAAATATTTTTGAATTGTTAAATATTTAAGACAAATATTTAAAATAATTATATTATCCTAATTGAATTTATTAGTAATCAACATTTTAATTTGATAATATTCTTATATTCTAACAGTTTCATCTAATCTATACTAATAACTTGACATAAATTAAGCTAAAGTTATTTAACAAGAAATTTATGATTGAAATAATTACAATACAAATCATAATTTAAGTTATTTTTATATATAATTTATTTTTTTTGTTTGAAATTTTTCAAAAAACTTTTTTATAATTGGTTTCTACCTTATTTGGCTGAATGATGAGATTTATTTGGGAAACAAATAAATAAAGTATAAAAGGCTTTATAATAATTGAAGGTAAAATATAATATTCAATATCCTTTGGTTTTCTTAAAGTTTTTAAAAGCTAATTCAATTATAATAATATTGATTAAATATAATCATCAAAATTATTATAAAATTAAAACATAAAATAATAATTTTATTTATATTTAGATTTTATTAGAATAATTAAATAATTGAAAATATAAATAAATTATTTGAAATTTACTATTATTGACAATAATTAACTTGGAAATGAAAAGAATCCTTTTTACTACTTTGGCTTTTGCAGCAGCTCTAGCACTTGATGAAAAACCATCCCTAAAATATTATTTATGTTTGTTTATTTTATAAAAGAGCAACTCGCTAAGCATAAACTTCAATACTCTTGCTTTATGGCAGGATAACAAAACTTTATATTTAATTTGAAATATAATTTACTTTTTTCACATAATAATTATTCTGACTTTATTAAGTAAAATGTATGCTTAATTTAAGATAAAATATTTTTATAAATTTGGACTCTAAAATGCCCTGGAAACATGGTGTGCAGTCCTGATGGTCAATGCTACAGTCCTCATCTTTTCAAGGCAGATTCTGAAATTGTTATAAATTTATATAACAAACTAAATAATAAATGAAATTTATATAGATGTTAAGGGGTGGGTTTGCACTCCAGGCAAATGTTTATTATAGGTATTATCATTATTTAATTGTTAAAATGTGGTCCAAACCTAGTTTGCCATGATGATGGCATGTGCTATCCTTACATGCAAGTACCAGTTATTTAATTTATTAGAGATCAAACAAATAAAAAAACTATAAATTTATAAATTAACTAAGTTGAAGGATGGATTTGCACCCCATCTAAATCTTTTATTTAATTTTGAAATATTTGATTAATGAGATTATTCAATAAAATCTTAAGACACTTGTTATATTTTATTAAATGCGGCCCAGGCAGAGAATGCAGAGACGATGGAAAATGCTGGCTAGCTAGAACCTCCACTACTGTTAAAAAATAATATAATTATTATACCTAATATTTTTATAATGTTGAGAATCATGATAAATTAAAGTTAATAGATATTTACTATTTGATATTTAATCACAGAAACCTAATATTGAGAAGTTAACATATTGACATAAATTTAGCTTGTAAATTTTTAAATGTATTGTTTTAATAGAAATTAGTTAAGATTTGTCTATTAAACATTTATTCCGAGATGATAATTTAAGATATGATTAATTTTATTTTTTTTAATTATAGAATTGATTTTATATCAATTTGGATATTCATAATTCATGTTTTGTATTAATTTTCCATTAATAACTAGAACTCCCCACTTAAAGGAGTGATGTGCGGTAGTGACATTAACTGTGACTATAATTTTGTCTGCAGATCAGGTATTTTTATAGATTTAATTTGATATATTTAATAAATTAATTAATAAAGGAAGCTGTGTCTACTCCCCTCCAGTTCATACAGAACAATTATTGAAATGCAGTCAACCATCAGACTGCCCAGAAGCACACAAGTGCCACTTGGGTCTCTGCAGATCACCAGTTGGTCTCTCCTGCAAATCTGACACTCAATTTAAAATCCTTATTAAATATTATATGGTGTTGAATTTCATTCAAATTAATTTCATTCAATGTGGTGGTAGCAAGGTCTGCATGAGAGGTGTCTGCTAAAACAAAACCCTTGAACAGACCTAATGAAATTTCAAGGCTAAATCCTTTTATTTGATAAATTGTAATGGTTTCAATAATAAAACACTCTTAGATTAAAATATAAATTATCAGCTTCTTTTATAATATTTTTATCTCTAATATTGATATTGAAAAAATAATTGTTAATTTAAGATATAGAGGAAGTATTAATTTTAATTATACTTTAACAAATATACTTCTTTACATTAATATTTCATAAATATCTAATATGCATCTTTATTCAAACTAAATCTGTTCGTACAGATTAAAATATGAATATTTAACTATAATTGATTACTCTTTTGTCAAAATAATAATTTAGGGGAAATATACAGAACTTCATTTTAAAATATAGGGAAGTTTACGGGCAAATTATTTTTCTGATTATGAATGGGTAACAACTTTCTAAATTATGAAACGATTCTGAAACTATTATTAGATGTATACTAATATCGGCAAGAGTTGTATCACTTGTATTTGATTCTTATAATATTAGAATCGAATTTAAATATGTCCTCTTTAAGCATTCACTGCTTTTTTTTACTTTTTGCTTAATAAATGTCTTTCTATGAGAATATTAAATGAGTAAAATGCATATTAATATAATACTCATTTAATGTAAATTATTAATTTATTTAAGATTTTATTTTAATATTTTTCAATAAGTCTCATTATTCACTAAAAAATATTCTGCAATTAAGCTCTTTTTTAGTCATAAAAGTGAAATAGTGTCTGAGAAAAAGCTTAAATGCAGAAAATAAGTTTTGAATAATGAGACTTTTTAGATATTTTTATTTAAATCTCTTAAATAATTAATTATATATGGTTTGAAATTTTTGTGCATTAGTGAAATTTATAAATATCACCCTCAAAATAATTTCTAACTAGATTTTATATAGAATAAATAATTCAAGATTTAATTAATAAACATTTATATTTTAACTTAGATTTAAGTTTTCTTATTATATTTTTGATCATATTTAAATTATCTTGAATTGAAAATACAAAACATTTATAATGATTTAAAATATATTTATGAAATAAATTGAATTTAAATTAGCAATTTCAATATATGAGCAATTAAAGTGTAGTAATAGACTTTAATTTTATCCATGAAAGTGAATATATCATTTAGAGAGATTAATAGTACAGCTAATTATGATGTAAATATATTTTCAAATTATATTTAAATAGTGGACACAATATCCTCAATTTCTCAAACAATTTTAATCTTGAGATAAATTATATTCAAATTTAATAAGAAAAAGAAATTATGTAATATATCTTTTACATTTCAAGATTAATATTCTAATTTTTAGCTAATAAAGTAATTAATTTTAAAGAATGCTCTTAGAAAATATTATAGTTTTTATAAAAGTATAATTTATATATTTGAACTTTATTATTTATCAATCTTAATATGCTGATATTAGTTAAAAATAGTAAATTAATAATTAATTTGAAATTTGAATTTATATTAAAAATGAACAGTAACTAATCATCCTCCTAAATTCAACTAAGTTAGATGCAAAGCACTAATTCAGTCAGCCAAAGCAGCTTAGTCCTCCATACCTCAATTTCCGAAGTGCCTTTATAATCTATTGAAAATTAATTGGATAACTTATCTTTGAGAGAAAACCAAGATGATTTGCAGGAGAAGATTGAAAAACATTAACCAATATCAAATTCAGTAAAATCTTAAGAAAAGTAAAATCTCACTCGATATCAGAGACATATAAGGAGATAAAGCCTAAACTTGATTTTACTTTAAGTAATCAATTATCTGTTTATAAATATTTGATTCTACCTAAGTCAAGATTCCTGAAGTAAATTAGAGCAGATTTGTACGTACCTTAGAGTTTGAGAGCCATCATGTACAGCTATCTTCCTTACTAGATTCAATTTCTCAAGATCAGGCTTCTTTCTCATTCTGAGAAGAGGATTCTCTCCTATGTTCAAACTTTATAAATTACATAGCTAAAAATTTGTTTTTGAATAACGTATTTTTTGAAAATAAATAAACATAAATTCTAAACTCTAGAGGAAATGCTTATATTTATTTACATACAAATATTAGAAATAATTAAAAGTATATAAATTTATATAAATTGCCTGATGTAAGAGTAAATCTTTGTAAGAAGCAGATACCACCTAGTATGAATTTGAATTGCTTATAATATAATGTTGCTTGTAATATAATTTTGTTGCATAATTATATGGGAATTTTGTGGTGATCCTTTGTTTGTCTTAGATAACAAAGAAGACTTCAAATTTGATTATTTAAACAAATTAACCATATTAAATTGAATTAAAAATGTAAGAAATTACAATTTACTCAAATAGAGCATAAAGAACAGAATCAATAAAGTTTAAATTGATGAAAGAATTCAAAAAAGGCAAGAACAAACAATCGAGCAAATTTTAATTTGAATAAAAACAATTCTCTAATTTAAAATATAATAATTTAAATTTTTAAAATGTTTATTTTTGAAACTTTTTACCATAACTTAGGAGAGATTATAAAAATTTTAATTTTTTTTATTTATTTTTTATTTTTTTATATGAAGTCATTAAGCAAATATAAAATGACAATTCAAGAAAAGTAATTTATTTCTTTTGAAGTTGGATGTTATGATAAATTTCATTTCTAAAATGATGATTGGTTTTTTAAATATTATTTTCTCTAAATAAATAAAAATATTAAAGAAATTATTGCTTAAAATAACTATAATTAATTAAATTTAAAAACTGGTTAAAAATGGGCTTGGAATATAATATTGACATCAGAGTTGAGTTACTAACTCTATTTTTTATTAGTGATATTTCTGACTCATCCTTTTAAAATTATGGGAACTTAATAGTTAATAGTTAGAAAATCGACTAGAAATGCTATAACTAAATTTTTAAATTGTTTTAAATATAATATTATTATAGAGTTTTCTTTAAAACTTCCTGGATGAAAATGAAGATTAGCTTTAATCATATGGTAAAAAAGATGGTTAATATATACCAAAATATTAAAAAATGAATTTATTAATTTTTTATATTAGAAAATATTTGATATAAACTCACAATACATTTTAAACAAAATTAAAAGTTTATTTATAGTTTGAATTCCAATGCGAATCTTTAAAGATTATATTAAATTTTGGGTAGAAACTTCATTTATTAATTATTAATTATATCATAAATTATAACACATATATTATTAAGTATTTAATTATATTTAAATATTTCATACAATTAAAAAAAATTACTTATATAAATTAAGTTTAAATAAATAAATGACCACTTAATTTTATTACATTTAATTCTAATAAATTATCGGTATAGTAGGAATATATGATGATTACTTCAAATATTATGGAAATCTCAAAGAATTTTAAGTAACAAATGCGATATTAATAATTCATCCAGACTTTAGGTTGGAAAATATAATTTAAATTATATCAAGTCAAATTATATACAATTATCTAATTTTATATAATCATGATATTTGTATCTTATTGTAATATGATAATAAATTAACAATTCTATTAGGGAAAATTTAATTACATGATTTAATCTTATAAGTAATTCTAAAATTAATTTTGTAAAAGGTTATTTTCTAATTATTTAATAAATTTTTTATTAAAGCCTTTAAGAATATACTTCAAAATCTTTTTTATTTACTTATTTTTTTGCATTATCAAAAATATTAAGAAAATTATGGCTAATTTATTGATTAATTTCTTCTAATTTATTTGAAAAATTAGAAAATGAATGTTTTATTCTTTTCGAATAAAAATAATTTAAAGACCTCAAACTTCTATAGCTATAATTATTTCCCTATAAATATTGAAAAACTTATCGTATAAACGCCTGCTATAAAATATTAAAAACGTTATTGAACTAAAAATATTAAAAATATTCTCTAACAATTTTTAATAATTGTATTAAACCATTAAATGATAAAAAATTATTTTAAATTGCTAGTATTGTAAAATAGGGTATGGTTAATTTTCTAATAATAAATAAAAAATTACGTTATAGGTGACATATATAAACTAATACATTTAAAACATTTAGTTATTTTCGATTATTTTTGTTTGCAGAAAATTTGATATTTAATTTTTTATTTTATAAATTGATATGTGTTCTGACCGACTCCCACATCCCGTACCCAGCCTCGTACCAGTCTTCATTAAAATACCAATTTATCATCCACTCACTCCTGTACCCTCCATACCCCACAAATTACTCTTGTAAGATACGTTAATACATTTGAAATTTTTATCCCTACACTCTGATTCGATTTCTTTCATGACATCTCGTCATCATCACATGCTGATAAATTTAAATATAAATATCATAAATTTTTTATTATATTAAACGTTAATTTTTAACATTCCTTCATCTGTTTTTGTGAATATTCAGTATTAATTTTCTTAAAGCATTAAATAATAATAATAATAATAATAATAATAATATATTCCTACAGGAATTAATAATTTTATGAGTAGTTCAATTAGAATCGTTATTTAAAAAATAACTATTCTTTGATTTTAACTATAAACTTTAATAAATTTAAAAACTTCAATCCCTTCAATTCAATCTATATCAAACAATTAAAAAGATTAAAGTGATTTAGGCTATAGATTTTTTAAATTTTGACATCATTCACAAAATAATTAAATAAATATTTTACCTAGTTTATTATTTTTATCATTTATTTTAATCTAATTGAATTCATTAAATACCTTATACTTTTTTATTTTGAAAATTTTAAAATTATTGAAGTGTAATTAAAGGTTTAAAAATATCATATTGATATATTATTTATTGATTAGTTTGAATATTTAGTATTTGAATCGCTTATTATTAATTGCCATCCTAAAATTAAATGATGATGGTACTCATGAAGTTTTATCAGGAAGTTTACTTTCTTTTATTTTGAAAAAACATGCTTCTTTTGATAAGCTTTAGCATCTTGAAATTTTATCCAAATAATATTATTGCAAATATTTATTCTTAAAATTTTCATAGAAGATTTGAGTATAGCAGTAGATTTAATTTATTTTTTATTTAAAAGAACATATTGAGAGAATGAAGAACTTATAGCTATTAGTATCAATAAATTTAATTAATTACTTATTTTATGTACTGATAAATTATGATGATTCATTTAGTTTATTATAAAACTTGGGTAATTACGATAGAGAATTTGCAGAATTAATGAAAGGTAAACACATGACTATCAAGATAATAGAAGATATTAAAAACTTTAAAATGGTTGATGGGAAAATTCAAAATTTAAGTGTCTGTTTTAACGACATAAGAAAACTTCTGAGACAAACTTTTTAAGAAGGACTAGATTCTTATATATAATCAATTTTATTGTATAGATCAGCAGGAGATTATAGAATCTTGGTATTGCTTAAATCATTAGTTATTCGGCAATATAAAACGAGTAAAATAGTAATTATTTATGTCAACTGTCATTAATTCATAAATTAAAGGTAATTTATCAAATTTAAAAAAGATAAAGCTTCAATTTTTTTCACTTAAAATAAAAAAATGAAAGACACTATGACAATTTGCTTAAATAAATTATAATTGTAAATTAGAAATTTACTATTTTAAATTGTTTATTTTCCGAATCTTTTATTTATAAGTTATAAATCGAATCTGATGTTTCGAAAATCTATAAATAAAATAGTAAATAGTACAAAAGAAGTATTACTATAGAAGTGGATTCTAATTAATAAAAGAATAATATTTATAGATTTGCTTTATTTGTTAAATATATAGCATTTACTACAATATCCATAATATAATGCTTAATTGAAAAACAATCTTAAATTTTCCAGACTGAAATTTTTATCTATATAGTCTTATCGCATCGATGCATAGATTATTATTTGTTGCTAAGGGCAAAATTTTAAATGCCTCAATCATAAAAATTATATAAGAGGTGTAATGAGATAGATCAGTTTAAGTTGAGCAATTATTTAATAATATTCGCTAAAGCGAATATTATTTTGGAAATTATAGTTAATTGTATTGTATTTATTTTATAAATTATAAGTTTTTAATTTATTTTTTAAGATTAATTTACAAGTTTGGAATATAATACAGCTTAAATAATCATTAATTCTGTGATTATTATTTTTATAATTTATTTGTTATAATATTTTGTTTATAATTTATATTGATCATTTGATTTGAATATATAAATAAATTTTTTTAATAAGTTAGTGATTTAAGATAATTTTACGTTTAAATATATGAAATTAATAGCTATGTTTTATAACTTTAATGTATTATGAGTTGTGGTAAACAACAATCAAGGCTTGATATTGTCTTTTGCAAGGATTTTAATGAATTATTATTTGAAATCGAATGAAGTCTTGATATAGTATTTATTTACCATTTAAATATACATTTTAATAATGCATTTTAGAATTTAATTGATTTATTTAGTAATTTTCAACAAAATAGTTCATAATATTACATGATTAAAAATTAAGAAAAATCTATACAATACTTGAATTAAATTAAATCATTAAATACAATTGAGATTAATATATTATACTTTATTTTATCTGATAACATTAACAAAATATCTTTCGAACTTTTTATATTGAAGGATCATTTTAATAAATAAACTTAGTTTAAAACTTTATCGGATGATTTTTTTGAATTCAAAAATTGATTTTAATTATAATATTTAACTTTTATCGTACATTAATAATTAATAATTTTATTTGATATATTTAAATAGTAATATATTTATTGGCAAGTTTATTATAATTATAATATATTTATTTTTTTAAAAAATAAATAGACATGTTATTAATATTAAAAAATTAATATTTCATTGAAAATTAGATTTTAAAATAATTAAGTGTTTAACATAAATTTAAAAAAATACTGTAAAATACTATTCGAAGATAAATTAGCTTACTTGTATATCATTTTTTAAAAAATAATATGGGCAGTAAATAGTTCTAAGATTTTCTTGAATCTATAAATTAAGCTCTCTAAATTATATTGTATGAGGCTTCAGGTTAAAAGATATCTGAATTTTTTAAAATGATAGTTTTGAAATCGATAATTAAATTCAAATACTAGAACTTAAGAAACTTTAACTTACAAAATTATCAAATGCTTCAAGATAATTTTACTTAAAATAATTTGAACTGAAAGCTTTTTTATATTTATGTAACTTAGAACAATCTTAGACAAGAAGAAGGTAAAAAATCAGCTCTTAAATACTAATAATAATTATGCTTAAATATTAAAGAATTCTTTCTTTAGCTTATTGTTAATATATTATTGTATTAAAAATATTTGGATCCTTCATGAAAACTAATATCGAGTAATTACATAAATCAAAAAGTAAAAAAAACTAATATTATTGAGAATGTAAAATATTCTTATGATAAAAATTATTATTTGATTTTCTTTAATAGCCATTACATTAGATGCCATTTGAGGTAACTAAATCATTTTGATAAAATAAATTACTAATTTAACTGTATAGTCCAACTTGAATAATTTTTATTTAATTTTTAGATTTGATTTATTTTTTATAGGATTCAATAAAAGGAGCCAGTTTACTCTATTTAAATTTTAAGGACTTAACTACAACTCCATTATTTATTTATAACTAGCTTATATTAGTTTCCCAATTTTTAATTAATTTTTACAAAATAATGATAAGATATTTAAAATAATGTAAACTTTTGGCATTATATTTAAAAGTTTCGAATATAAAAGTAAGTATTAAATAAAATTAAAAAATGATAGTTATACTTTTCTTTAGATGTCCCAAATGCCGAACGTAAAACTGATTAAAATGTGTTACCTTTAACAACTAATTTCTTTTTGTTTGTTTTATTGATTACTTAAAATGCAATAAACTCATTTTACTATTATTTTAGTTTATATGATCCATCATGTAAATAATTTAATGGAAAACGTTATTAAGCTTCGATTCTAGATATATACAACACTTAATATAAATTCATCATAAATAAATTTTAATTTGAGGGATACATTATTTAAACATCAAGTTTTTCCTATTGTATTCAACACATTTTAGAACTTTATAATTTTGTAATTGGTGAAAGAGGTCATGAGATAAAGATTACATATTTTTTCTTAATATTATCAAATTTATATTACTTTTATATTCTTTTTAAAAACAATTTTTATGCTTTGGTTTTTTTATATAACAGGAGAGCAACGATGTGATGTAACCCTATAGAATTATATATTTTTAGATTAATTTTTTTCCTTTTAATTAAAATTAATAAAAAAATTCTAAGTTGGCTATAATTTAAAATTAATCTGCTGATTTTTATTTGCCCCTTAAAATTATAAATAGATTATGATATATTAACATAAATATTTTTTTATTGTCATTGTGTATATATTTGAATTGAGAAATAATTTTATATTGATCAATGAGTCAAATGTGCTTATGTAAAATTATTTATTAAAGCTTATAATATAAAAAATAAATAGCATTAATTTTGCTACGATTATCGCCATTCAAAAAATAATCATTCGAAAAACAATTGACCACTTTATTCTCAATACTAACAAATTAAAATGGATGCCTAGAGTCTAAATAAACTACAAGAATATGTAAGTGTTTTCTTGATTCTATTGTATGAAATTAATGAACTAAATAGAACGAAGAATCGAAAGATGATCAACGTGATGGCCAGAGAGATATCATGGCAAACTTACTTCAGATTGCAGTAATCAACAAACTACTTCCAAAGGGATTTAAATTTGAGTTATATGAGACTGTAAAAAGATAAAATGACTCAAATACAAGTTAGAGAGCTCAAACATCCAAAATATTTAAAATTGTTAATAATTTATTGATTGAAGGGAAAAGGGATAGATAATGATTTATTATATTTATCGGGAAAAAAAATAATATTTAAAAATTTTGTTCATTAATCTGATAAGGAAATACTATTATACCTTCATGTCTCCATTTATTATGATTTAAAAGTATATAAAATAAAACTTATTTCAATTTAAGTTTGCATTTCATCTTTTTGATCCTCAACGAAAGCTATTTTTTCTTAAAACTTAAAAATTGACTCTAGATGTTTAGCTTAATTTTTAACATTTAAATTGCAATATTTAGTAAATTTTATTTATGAAAAAATTAATAGGCAACCTAAAAAATTAACAAAGGATTTATATACACTTCTTAAAGCATGGAATATATTTGAATGAATAAAACAAAAATACTTATTATTTGAAATAGTAATCAATTTACAGAATCATTAATTATTTAATTTTTTTTGAAAAATAAAATTTATTAATTCTTATCAAACAATTCCTATATATATATATCTTATTAATTATTTTAGTATAGGTATTTGCAATAAAAAAGACCTTTCCTTTAAAATATAAAATTAGGAAAAATTAAAAATATTAAATGTCTCATTTATTAAAATTTAAGAGAACGAGTAATACAAATACTATATTGCAATTATTAATGGCAAAATCAAAAAAATCTAGCATATTTTCAAATTATTTTGTAATTTCTATTTTTTATATACTTCTGTTATAATTTATAAATATAAGTATAACCAGCTCTTTTTATACTAATATAATAGAAAGGAATTTTTAATGAAAACTTTTCTTCTTACGTTGCACATATAGTTAACAATTAAAATAAATTTTAATGTGCCTTTTAGATGATGTATAAAAAAGTTACATTATGAATCAATTTTTTAAAAGTCTGAAATACTCATAGCATAGAATAATATTGAGGTAATTTATATAATTAATATATTTTTTAATATTATTTTTTACTTTGAAAATAATTATAATTAAATCAAGAAAACATTACCCTATTACAAGAAAGCGAAAGAGAGTTTAAAAGATACTTATTAGAAAATATAAATATCTTTACGATTTAAATTCCTAATCTCCTTTAAATCAAAATCATATATAATACTTAAGAATTTCTTTGGGTTTTAGCTGCTCCTTAAAAAAGAAGAAAGGTAAGTTAAGCTTTATTAAATGCTAGTTTTAAATACATCAATAAAGATAAGTAAAAACACCGCCATTTTTAAAAATAAATATATTGAATAGAATTAGAACACAGATGCTGAAGCAGGGGATGGAGGATCAATTATTGGAGGAGAAAGCTTCATTCACAATACTTATATTATATTTAATTCAATGGAAAGAAGTCAAAGGATTCAAGAAGTGGAAATGATAACGAAAATAGTTCATAAACCAATAACTCTAATGGAAATTAAAGTAAGTTAAGGACCTCTTTTGTGTCAGACATATTCATTTTATGAAAAATGTGTAGATTAAAAACAAATACTAACAAATTTATAATAGGATCATCATAAAGTGCCAATTAAATGAATAAAAGGGTTTCTCAAAGATAAAAGAAGCCAACCAATTTTGAAGATTTAGGATATGAAGAAAAGGGCGCTAAAAAGACTAAGACTACTACAATTTGGAAAGAGTGCTATGGAAAGTGTGAATCACTTATCTAGTAGATAAGGAAATTACCAGGAGCTGAATACTTTGCAAGACCTCCAAATTCCGACCACTAATTCTACACAGAGATTATGCATGACTATATAGACTTAGGATTAGTGGAAAGAAAGTTCAGATAGGGTGATTATCAAAGCTCAATTTAGTTCATTGAAGATATGAGAATGGTATGGGATAAAGCATTTTAGTATATGAAGGACGATCCTGAAGTTTATTAAAAAGCAAAGGAATTAAGTTCATATTTTGAACAAAAAGTCAAAGACATTGAATAAGTTAGCTTCAGAGAAGTTCTTTCTAAAAACCCTAATGACCCTAATTCAGCTGCTGGAGAACTAAAAAGCAATTTGCAAAAGTATCAGAAAGAATTATCTTAAAAAATTCAAAAAGATTAGGCAGTAGAAAAGATTTAAAGTTAAAACAAGCAGCAGTAACAAATTAAAGGTAAAGTTGGTTTTGGAGCTGGAGTCACTCCCTAAAATCAACCTCTCTTTTAAACTTCTCATTATCCTAACTAGTACTAAAATTAGAGGTAGTGTCCTAATCTGAAATGAATTTAAAATGATTTATTTTTATAATTTTTCTAATAGATTTAAAAATATAAACCCATTTTGATATTATAATTTAGCCAAAATTTTTGAAATCAGAAGTCATCTAATTTTTATTTTTATAATAAAATTAATGTATCAGCAATATCCCTTATTAATTACACAAGTTTTAGTTGAGCTAAATCCTTTTTAAATCAATTTTATTATTAAAATAAATCACATAAGCATATCTAATGACTTAAATGCAATTCTCAAAAAAATAATATATATGCTAGCTATAATATAAGTCTGCTTAATTATGTTTAATCTGGTAATTTGGATAAGGGTTTTAAAAGTAAGTTTTATCTAATACATTTAATTTAATTTTCTTTAAAATACAAATTATGTAATTAAAGAGAACAATTCTTAAAAATAATTACCACATGAAACGCACTTCCTTAATTAGCAATAAGAAGCTCCATAAAATCAACGATAATAGCAAGATTTTGTTAAAAGGTAATTTAGATTAATTAATATATTACTGTATTAAAAACAAGCTAAATCATCAAAGTACATCATTGAGTAGTTGTATGTGGATGATGCGTAAAGGTAACGGATATATATCTCAAAATATTAAACTTGCTTAATAGAAGCACTTCCATTAAACATAAATGTCATTCAAGAAGAACCGAAGACTGCTTAGACAATAAAGATTTTGCATATCTGTTTATATTCTTATTACTTTCAAAAATTATGAAAAAGTAATTTATGTCATTTAGATGACTCATCTTCAAAATAATTACTTTATGTGTGAGAAAATATCTTATTGTTTTTTTCTTTTCTATAATTTCTTGCACTTTTGCTTGCTATACACTATTTCCTTTTTACTTCAGCTTCCATCTATCTTGCTTAAGTAATCCTTTTTTATAACATAGAATCTATCCTGGGAATTAACTTTTTTTATTAATTATAATAGTAAGTAAGGCCATCGGATGTTCAGCAATTTAACTAAACCCCAAACGTAATCGATGAAGAAGAATAACTTAACAAAGAAATGCCATTTTCAGAAAGATAAACACTAGGCCATAATATCCAGTTTCTATAAACTGAACAACTCTTAGGTATCGTGCCTATAATTCAAGACAAGTCTTAAGGCCAAAAAGAAATTGTTGAATTTGATTTAAAAGAACTTCCACACAGGAAATGTAGAGAACTTGAGAGATATGTTATGAAATGCATAAAAGAAAATTAAGAAAGAGAAACCTTGGCTTAACAGTAACAACAACAACAAAATCTGTCCTAACAGTAACAATAATAACTCTAGCAGTAATAACAGTAACTATAATTGTAGCAGCAATAATAAGCTCAGCATCAATAAAGTCTACAACAGTAAAAGTAGCAACAAGCGCAGTAATAAATTTAAAATCAACAATTTCAAAATAAGCAAGTTCCTTCTTAGATTTAAACTCCAAGCTAACAACTGATATAAAATCAATAGAAATCACTTGTGCAATAGTAACCAAAATAAAATGATGTATAACAGCAAATTCAATAGTAGTTATACCCAGATCAAAGTGGATTAGCTTAAAACCCGAATTATATGGTCTCTCCTATTAATTAACACTACATGAATAATTTGGCACTGCAATAGCAGTAAATGATGATGGGCCAGTAAAATCCTATGAATTTAATAGACCCTAACTATCAATTATACTACCAGCAGCAGTAGTAATAATTACAGAACTAAGCCCAGCAATAGGCAACAGCTGATCCAATGAAGAAATAAGGAGGATTCATGCATGATTAGCAAAACTAATAGTAATAGTAGTAGCAACTTGCTTTCAATCAATTTGGACAGCCATAATCGACTACTCCTCAACAAATAGTGAACCCATATTAGTTGTAATATGCTCAAGCTTATGGTCAGCATATGCAAGACGATCAATACTTGTAAAACCCCATTATTATTAGGAATCAATTTCAGGAGTGAAAAAATATTTGGTTCTAATTTATTCAATACAAGTTTTATTGCTTGGCCTAAACTTAAAATGTTAACTCTATTTATTGCTCTTATTATATCTAATTAATTAATGTAAACCAATAATAAATGAATTAATATTAATCTTATATCTTGATTATATAAAATGATGATTTAGCAGAATCCTCTTTCATAAAATCTGATTGCAACTGCCCCTTTCTATGGCGGTGGACTACCTTTAAATGGGATCGACACTTTCTAATAGAATTATGCACAGCTAGGTCAAGGATAGCATTTAATGCATGCTTAAATTTATGAAAATATTTTCTTATATACTAATTTATATTGGAATCAGGGAGGAGACTAAATAAATAACTCAAACCAGGGCAATTTCAACTAATGAATGAAATATTTATGTCAACATGTTTCAATATACTATTTACAAAATCAATTTAATTTATCTTTCCATAAAATATAAGATAATCAAAATTTATTTATAGTAGCTTATAAAATATTATTAATTTATAAAAATATTTTAAAATTTAAAATAAAATTTTTAATTTAAGATAAAAGAGATAATATTTTAGAATAAGTAATATTAATCAAATAACTAATTCAGTGTGATTAAAGATTTATAAACATTTAAGTAAAATTTGTAATTACCTAAATGTAATAATTATTTCATTAAATAAAATATTCCTCTAACTACTCCTTTAAATGACAAAGTTTTGGGATGGTGATAAAAATCTAATGTAAGATCGTTAAGAAATTTTGTTTCATGTTCCCAAAAACAACTTGTCTCTTCTTACATAAGATGGAAGTTCAAAAATGTCTTTACTTTTCTTTTTCAACTCTTGGAACTTAGATCCAAGAATATCCTCAACTAATATGACAATTAAAGAAAATATGTACTGTCTCTCATCACCATTAGAAATTTCGGGCAAATCTTAGAGATGCTAGTAAATGGTAGCTTGCATCTCGGTCACAAATCATCTTCAAGATATAAATGAGGAATACCTGTTTCAGTAAGAAATGTTGGAAACCATCTCCAAATCTGGAAATGTTTTAATTCCAGTTTTAAATCTGGAATTACAGTTTTACCTTATAATAAAAATTATTCGTCATTTTTATATATAAAATTGTTCATATTATTATCGTATTAAAATTATTGCAAATTTTAAATGGATAATTTAAATGAATATAAAATGATAGTAAATCTAAACAAAAATTAAAAAAATATTAATAATTTAGATTTATTTTTGAATAAGGCATTAAAAATATTTATGGGTGTTGACTTCAGGACGTCCCAGAGTGACGTCATGACGTCCCAACTCATTAATATTAAAATAATCAGGACCCCAAAACCCCTTAAAAGTTTATATGTGTTTTTATTGATAAGAGTATTAAAGGGGTTTAGGGTCCCTTTTATATATAAATTTCATTTTTATGTTAGATTCAATATTATTTATTAATTTCATGGTGGAGATATTTATTCTTTTATATTTTTATCATCACTACATCTGTATAAATGTTATGTTGAAATGTATGAAGCAAAAAAGATTTAAATAAAATCGCATTTTTTTTAACTTAGTTATATAATTAAACTATTTATATTTTTTTAAAACTCCTTCTTATAATTCTATGAGACTTCATTTTTTCATTTTATGGAATTCTTTTGTTATAATAACTTTTTGTATTTTGTACATGATACCAATTAGGCTTTGAACTAAATATAAACTTATCAATTAAAACTTCATTATATTATAACTTGAAACTTATTTAGTTTTGGTACTATTACATTGGTGTACCAATTAAAATTAATAGAATATATGACCAGTACTAATTATTAAGGCATGATTAGTGCTAATTTATTGGAATTTAATTGGTAAAAATATGAAAATCCATCTCTAAAATTTGTTACAGTTTAGCAAAATTCTTTCCATTTCGTTAGAGGATTGACCTTTATAAGATATTTATATTAAAAGGTGACTAAGAATCTATAGAAATTTTAATACAAATTTTTAAAATTGAAATTTATTTATAAAACTTTTAGAACTAAGAGATTCTAAGATTGTAACTATCAATCACCTTAAACCGGCCATTTTAAGAATATTTTTTATTTAAATTTTACTCCAGTTTACTTTTTTTGTGTGATGGATAAAAATATTTTAATAAAGAACTCAGCTAATAAAAATGAAAGTTATTGAATTGAATTTGAAAAAAATTTACGTAAAAAATTTCAAAAAGATTTGTGCATTAATGCCAAATTTAAATGATTCAATCATTAATTTCATAAATACAATCATTATAAGTGATACCTTACGAGAAAAATAAATAAAACAAAAATCTATCACCCAAACATTTCTTTTTTAATAAAATGCTTTGCCATATATATAATCATGAGATAATTTGAGTTGATTATAGAAATAATCATATAAAACTTTCATATTTGGATAACTAGAGTAAAAATAATACTTCCTAACTATAGTGAATCCAGTCACAAACAATACTCTATCATCAATAAAACACTCATAAAACTTATCATGTAGTTTTGGGGATTTTTAGTTTTTTTTAATTCTATGTATAAATGAGTTGGGACGTCCTGACGACTCTGGTACGCCCTGACGACACTGGGACGTCCTGACGACCCTGGGACGTCCTGACGACCCTGGGACGTCCTGATCGTAGCTGGGACGCTCTGACGTTAACACCCACATTTTTGGATAAATTTAAAAATTTACTCAAAAGATGTTATTAAATATTAGAAAGTAAATTTGATTATAAATAAAATACATAAAAGATTAGTAATTTTAATAATTATTGCATGTTCATATCTAAGAAAAATTTCATGATAAAATTTAAGCGATCGTACAAAGGTTGCATCTTTATTAGTCTTAAAAACTAACTCTCATCTATAAACTCTTCGCAGTGGGTCGCCACTGATCCTTGTACTATACGTCATTCGCACGTAGTGTTTAAATTCTCCCCACAATGATTCGATCACGTTTGAGTCCTTTTTTAATATAGAAAATTTATATTTATTACATTAGAAGTATATTACTTTGAAAGCTTATAAATACCGTTGCTAAATGTTTATAAGCGTATTAATATTAAAACAAATTTTGGAAAAAAAAGTAAAGTCCATTACATAAAAATTGATGGATGGAATTTCTAGCCCAGATTTAAATTTAAATAATTATTTTAGGGATGTTTCCTTGTTGGTTAATCTTTTTATTCTGTCAAATCATTTTTTGTTTATTAATTAAGTAATTGTTATGAATTTGATAAATTAAGAGTTTAATTTATATATTATTACTTCTGCTAAAAAAATTTTATAATTCTCATAAAAATCAATAATTTTTTTAAAAACACATTAGGATTTATGCTAAAAATAAGTGTTTTTTATTATTTTAATATATATTTCTATAACTTTATATAAATAATAAAACTTAGCAAATATTACCTTAATTTTTTGAATATGGGAAATAAAGTTTAATATTTTTATTATACATTGTATAATAATAATTTCAATGTTACCCTGAACAAGTAAAATGGGGAAAAAATCTAATTAAAATTAAAAAAATGCAAGGAAATTATATATTTTTAATCAAAGTTAACTTGTAAGGGAACTTATCTCACTCATGTATTATAAAACTTAAAACTTAAATAATTTTGAAAGGACATGTTTTTTATGGCCAAAGTTAAGGTTTTGCCATTTAATGCTATCTTATAATTTTAATCTATCATGATGGACAACCGCATTATAAATAAATAACTCTCTACTTTTCCCGAACTTTATATATAATCAAAAGTATCAACATATGATTTTAATAAATTTATTAAAATCATTATCATCAATCCATTTTTAATGTTTTACTCTATAACCCGGATCGACCTATCAGTAACAAGGTATAATTTTGATTTATTCTTGTCGTCTAGCTAAATAATGCCGAAAACCCATAACTATCTTTCGTAATAAAAAATATATAAATTTATATGTTTTTTATATTATTCTTACTTTTAATTTTAATCATGGTTTTATCATCATAAGCTGTGATATTACTCCAAAGGGTTTAATTACATTCTATTTAAATATAAATATATATATTTTTTAAATTAATGTAATAATTTTTTAATTTTCCCTTAGAGTTTATATAAATCATAATAATATTTCATAAATGTTCACTTCCCTTTCTAAATAAACTATAAAAATATTCTAAATTATATTTATTACAACGTAATAACTAAAGGATTATATAGGCCAAATGAAAAGATATAAGATAGTAGAAATCGGTAAAATATTTTTAATAAAAAATAAGAGAAAATATATTAATTTAAATTATTGTATAGAGACAGTTTCTAAACTAAGATGAATTGATTCCGTGGATATATTGCCGGACTGTAATATGAGCAAATATGAAAAAAATTTCATAAAATTAATAGAAATAGATATTTTAAAATTTTTATCTTTAATCCAAATAATAATATTATGTGTTTAAGAGAGATAGAACGATGAGAACGAATATGCGGATTTATAAATTTGCATCAAATTTTTCATACATATCTAGTCAAATTAAAGTTAATGTAAAGAAATATTTTAAAAATGTTATATTGAACAATGCAAAGTAGAGAGAGATCGCTGAAACTTTGCTTTTTTTTGAAATTTCATCTCAATTAATTCAATCTCGTAATTGAATGAGATAAATTAAGGACACTTCGGGTTGAACAAGCAAAATTAATATTGAACATTTATTTAAGTGTATAAATGTAAACATAATAATCAAAATTAAAAAGGGCTTTTTATAAAACAAGAATCTTCCCAAATGCTCTCCTCGCACATACTCACGCAGCGAAGAACAATATCTGTATATTAGGACTTAGTGAAACGACTCAGGGAAGACTATAATTTTTGGTCTTTGATTGTCAAGTCATTTCATCTGTGTAACTGAGAAATCATGTCCACATACCACTAATTCGAAAATATCTCCTCGAAAAATCAAGATTGCCCTCTGCAAATTCACACTAATGTAGATTGGAAAACGCTGTATCTTTTGTGTATGGTTCCACATGCTCAATGCGAAGATTTGTGACTTTG
Organism: Oxytricha trifallax; assembly: GCA_000711775.1. NCBI lineage: Eukaryota > Ciliophora > Spirotrichea > Sporadotrichida > Oxytrichidae > Oxytricha > Oxytricha trifallax. The sequence continues at coordinate 1,053 of ARYC01000617.1, read as the reverse complement.
GATCGTGATCAAACCTCTTTTCGTTGTAAATTTCTGATCTTTTTTACGAATATATTTGATGTGTGCGATTTTCAATGACGTTTTGTGAAAAAGTTATCGTACAAGAATCTTCCCAAATGCTCTCCTCGCACATACTCACGCAGCGAAGAACAATATCTGTATATTAGGACTTAGTGAAAAGACTCAGGGAAGACGATAATTTTTGGTCTTTGATTGTCAAGTCATTTCATCTATGCTATTGAGAAATCATGTCCACATACCATTAATTCGAAAATATCTCCTCGAAAAATCAAGATTGCCCTCTGCAAATTCACACTAATGTAGATTGGAGAACGCTGTATCTTTTGTGTATGGTTGCACATGCTGAATGCGAAGATTTGTGACTTTGGATTGAGAGCAAAACTTTTTTCGTTTAAATTTCTGATCTTTTTTACGAATATATTTGATGTGTGTGCTAATTCCAATGACATTTTTTAAAAAAGTTATCGTACAAGAATCTTCCCAAATGCTCTCCTCGCACATACTCACGCAGCGAAGAACAATATCTGTATATTAGGACTTAGTGAAAAGACTCAGGGAAGACGATAATTTTTGGTCTTTGATTGTCAAGTCATTTCATCTATGCTATTGAGAAATCATGTCCACATACCATAATTCTAAAATATCTCCTCGAAAAATCAAGATTGCCCTCAGCAAATTCACACTAATGTAGATTGGAGAACGCTGTATCTTTTGTGTATGGTTGCACATGCTGAATGCGAAGATTTGTGACTTTGGATTGGGAGCAAACCTTTTTTCGCTGTAAATTTCTGACATTTTTATCGAATATATTTGATGTGTGCTAATTCCAATGACATTTTTTAAAAAAGTTATCGTACAAGAATCTTCCCAAATGCTCTCCTCGCACATACTCACGCAGCGAAGAACAATATCTGTATATTAGGACTTAGTGAAAAGACTCAGGGAAGACGATAATTTTTGGTCTTTGATTGTCAAGTCATTTCATCTATGCTATTGAGAAATCATGTCCACATACCATTAATTCGAAAATAT